>FAPP01001438.1:0-10690 GCA_001485965.1 Heliconius ismenius | reverse complement strand
GATGAGTGAGTGATCTTTCGATTTTATATATATAGATATAGATAAGGCCTAAGGTACGAATGCAACTAGGGAATGATTATATTCAAATTATAAGTTTACGGCCTTTTAAGGTGTAAATTTCAGAATATAAATTTATGCTTTAAAAGCCTGTAAACTTATATTTTGAATATAATCATTCCCTAGTTACATTCATACCTTAGACCATCACGTTTAATATTTACTAAGTGATAATTAGCTTAAGACGACGACCTTAAGAAGACAGCGTTAACTCGCTGGATTCAAAGGGCGCAGGACCTGTGGGCTCTTAGATTTTAATATTATTAAGTTATTGTCGCGCAATAAGGACTGAATTAATTTTTATTTCTCTGCCCTAGTAAAAATAATGATACTGAAATAATGTTGAGTTCCTCCTCCCAACACGTAGTATTTTGAAACTGAATGAATCGTGGCAAACAAAGTGCTTTGACACTAGTTTTCCTCAGGTACCTGTTTTTAAATTCCTTTGAACATAGCTTCATGCTTAAAAAGTTTAATATTAGCGTCAAATTATTTCGAGTGCGTTATATTTAAAATTCAGTGTTATTCTTTAAGTAAATTCATTCATCTATTAGTTTCTTTAGATAAACTCGTACGTACGTACTTATCACCTAGAATACTGAAATGGATCATGTTTTAGAGACAAATATGTTAAATAAAATAGTTAACCTGTGTCAATGACAATAAAAGAAAACTTACAACAAAAAATCGAACCTACACCCGCGTTACCAACAATAATACCTACATTTACTAAGCCCTAGTAGAAAATTGCCCTACGGGTACAAGAAACGACAATTCACCTTGAACAGGCAATACGAATGAAGATTGCAGGTATCAGCTAAGCCTAGCCTTTTTGCCGCGACGGAAGCCTTGCGTTTGTCTGTCGTTATCTGTGTTTTTGCCCTCAATGGAAATAAACATTGTGGGAACGGTGACACAAATTAAATTGCACAGACGTTTGTGGAGGAACGTTTTGGTTGTAAAGGTGACGGTTTTGAGTTCGATTCCCATAGGAAAATATATAAAAAATATTTTTTTGAGTGTAAAAACGCTATGTTTATAAGTTGGAACTGATTAAGAGAAATTATTTTCTGTATCCTGTTTTGGTAGGGCATTAGGTGCTGCTACTCAACGCGAAATATCTCAAATTTGGACTGAAAAAGGAACACAGTAAATAAACCAAGAAATTTAAAAAAAAAATAGTTTTCTTCGATTTTCTGGAAAAAGTGCAGCACTTAGTTGCGCTACTCATATCATAAAATTTCTTGAGTTGCTAGAAATCAGAGTGACTTAACATTAAAATCAACCCTGATATTCAATATCTACTTAATCTTTTCTTAAAAGTAGTACAAATAGATGAACTAAAAAGGGACTTATCTTAATTAAAAGAACTAATTAACTAACTTAATTAAAATAACTAATTAACTACGAATAACGATAGCTTTATGGCACAGTAGAACAGTATGTATATAGACATCGGAATAGTCTGATGACTATATACACTCACAGAATCGAAATAATTATATTTAAATTCTTTTCGCGAATTTGCTTAAATACTAATAAATAAATACATTTCTACTATCACATTAAAGTAAAATAGTATTGAAATAAAACCTTTTAAAGGGGTTAGGTGTTTGTAGCAACAGCGCGTTCGTAAACAATTTACAGCCAACTAACCGCTAAACTAGTTTAAACGGACGAATTAAATACACACTATGAACGTGTTTCAATTATAAAAGTGCTGTGCTATTTATTTAGTAGAATAAATTTTTAACTTTCGAATTATTTATTTATAATGATAATTGAAATTGTATAGATTTTGCGAGTGCTAATTTGCATTTAATGATCAAACGAGAAATCTAGTTCCTGTGCATAAATTAAACCTACCCTACACTCTCCTTCATATCAAATATCATATTACTACGCGCAATAGGTGCGTAGAAAGAATTTCAAAAGAATTTTTATCATACCTATTTAAAAAAAGAGACTATTCCAGGATTGGAATCTGCTAACTTGGAAACCTTTCAAGCGCTTCAGCCAATTAAGCAATACGTTATTATCACGCCTTTTATTTGCCTATGTTTATGTATTTGCTCTTTGGTCATTATTATATCGATTTAGTTGAACGTTTTTTATTTGTTTTGTTTGTTAGCTATTAAGATGTATTAATGCATATGTAAGAAACTGAACTAAAATGAACGACAATAAATTTATTTTTAAAAGTTTTTGCGAAAAATATTGGTTTCGGTGAAATATAAAGAAATACTCCTAGGGGTAGAAAGAGATAACTAGCTTTAACTAGTGGAAAATCATTTCGTTTTGCACTCTTTACATAAAAAAAAACACAACGGCCGTTAGAAAATTGAAAACATAGTGTATAAACACTGTGTTCTCTTAAATACAGGTAGGAATATTATAACAGACGCTTGAAACAAAACAAATCAATATATTAACATTGCTATACTACCTTATTATATATTTAACCAATTGCAAAATTCCCTCTAACAATGTTAACAAACTACCCGCAAACTAACGAGAACGTAACCAGCACCTGCTTTGCTATGTGTTAATTTTACTCGCTAATTACTTTTATATAGTGCACGGGTGTAATTTTTTAATTGGACTCTAATCGTATTGCATTTGCCTTTATTTAGAGTTTTACGTTTTTTTCTATTTATAGCAATGGGCAGTGGGCAGAGACAATAAACACTATATAAGACACTCTGTCTTCGGATATTTGTGTTGATTTTTAGAGATATTGCATATTTAGTGGTGGATTCTTACCTAGGGAAATGAAATATTTAATATTTTCATTTCCTCGCTCTAGTGACGAGGCTATGTGCGACGTTGATTTCCGCCACTCAACACGCCATAACTCAAGTTTTAACGGGAAGTGCCAGTGTCTTAACATTAAGTTCCCAGTTTGCGTAACCTATGTGCGGGAAATAGCGATAAGCTAAAAAAGAAATAAATTAACTTTAAGCAAAAACATTTAACTTCGATTTATAAAAAAAAACTAAATTAAAGATTTCCTTTGAAAGTTAAATTTCATTGGACATAGAACTAGCGCCGTTTAGAAATTGGAATAAACTAGAGCAAAGGCATCTAATATAAGCCTCTTGGGAATTCCACTGTATGTTATACGTTAGGATATTTATTTATATGTGGAATAAGTGTTTAAATAATAGCCGTAGTAAATATTAAATATTAACAGAGATGTATGAGCCAAGAGAATATTTTGATATTCTAAATATTGTTGTATTATTATTTTTAATATCGATCAAAAATATAGCGCGGTGACATAACTTGAATGGCAACGCGAAGGTTGTAGATAAATTTTATTAAAATATTTCATTTTATCGGGCGGCGTTTAGTTTCGCCATAACATTCACTGCATTGAATTCGCAAATAAAGTGTAGGACAAAATGTCTTGGTACTGATATTTTCTTTTGCCTACCCTAGAAAAAAAATTGAGCTTAGTACAAAGTAACTCGATATTTTAAGTTAGATTTATTTTCATCAATTTGATTTATTGTGAAAATACACTTGAAATTTATAAATTAAATAAATTTAAGATGTTCTTCGTCATAGCCTGGTCTACAAAGTTCCTGGCCTTGGTGTCCACAATCGAACTCTACAACCGTCTCTACATACAAAACTCCAAAAACTTATACGAAATTTAATTCCAAAACATATAATAACTTATTACATTCATAATAAACATAAATAAGAGCTTCTATGAAAATTAAGTGAGCTAATGAACATTATCACGTTTATTTTCTAAACAATCTAGAGAGAGGGCTGGAAAATTAACCATTATCGCGACAGAAATGGCGTCAGTAGGGTCGTTAGCGTTATGATTGAAGGGCGAATGCAATCAGGGAGGGCTACGTAGTGCCTGGTTACGAGTACCAGAGGCCGTAATGTACGATGGAATGGTAAAATTTGGTAAATATGGTAAAATAATAAAGTCGAACGTTTTACTCGATACCGAAAATGGTAAAGGATCATCTGTTAAGAGGAAAAAAATATAGAAATCCAGAATGTTTTGCCAATGACGTTAATTTATTCGAATTTACTGTTACGCTTGTACTAATAATATAATTTTACTATTTCTTTGCTTCTTAAAAAATATATATGAGTTGTTGATACATTTCTATTGTCAAAGGTTAAAATGTTAGAAATAATACGAAAAGTAGAGTGTTTTAACACTATACAAGGTAATCGGCAAGTGTGGAGCTAAAAAAATATGTGTGTACAATATACAACTTTAAAACTTAAACTTTATCTAAACATCAATGTTAAACTACATAATAAATATTCCCCAACTTGTATTTGAACCCACACCCAACGCATTAAGTCAGACGGTCATTGTTCGCATACAAAAGACCATATTTAAGTAATTCCACCATCAAACAATCCCAACAAAGCAAACCGCTCAGCTCATGCAATAGAAACGCTCGCTAATCAATTTTATTGTTCTGAACATGTTCGACCCTCGAGGGCAAAATTTTAATGATTCTTCCTCATTTTGTATAACGTTCCACTGAATGTGGTTTTTAATAAGTTCCTTATTGTGAATTACTGTGTGTTTTGTGTTTTGCTACTTTAAATTAAGTAAATGATCTACATTTAACTAGCGCGGTCTGGTGCTCTTGAGTTCTAACTATGCTTCTGGGACTCCTTAATGGTCTAACAATTTAGGTTTTTTGTATTTTGTTCGATTTTAATTCCTGGTAGGCAAAAGTGAATGGTAAGAGAGGCATAGGGACGCCTTGGGAAGTATACCCTCGTCTGATCTTTAGGAACACTATATAAATTAATGATAGTGACGGAATGTCATGAAAAAATGATGAGGACCCCTCAGGTATGCTTAAAGAAGTTGATGACGAAGTGAAGTAGAAAGAGTATATGTAGATGTCGTAGCGTCGTAGCACTTGATCTCTCTCAGTACCTCTATACAATACATTAGCGTTCGCTGTCATTGCAAGTCAAAGTCAAAGTCAAGTTTCCTAGAGTACGAATTGACTTTTTTTCCTATTATTATATACACTCGTACATATATAGATTAATATAGCAAGTTCTATTAACTTGTAACATTTATTGTATGTACTGAAGAAATGTAGTACATACAAAAAATAATGCAAAGCTCCAATAGTTGTCTTCTGAATAGCCTGCTAGAGTATGATAAAAATATTCATTTACAAACCAATGTGGAAAACAAACCAACATAGTATGTTAATAGTAATAACATATGAAAATACAAAATATTTTATTTTATAGCAAATTACGAAAATGAACGGATAGTATTGAGAGTACCCATTTGTACGCGGAACGTTATTTATTATTTTGTATATGTATGTATGTCACATCTGGGAAAATGATTGGGGCATAATAACTGGGGGCATAATAAATGCTATTTTTTTATTCAAACATGGAGTATATTTTCATATGTCGAAGGAATTCATTATAGAGTATTTCCTACCCCCATAAAATTCTTCTGACGGACCTATTTCATCCCATACTCGTATGTATGACGTTTCGACCTTTTCATCGATTAGAATACTTTGCGGTTTTTATCTTTTGAAGTGAAGTTGGAAGTAAACGTTGTCAAATTACTTATGAATTACGATGTTAGAGGAGTAGCGTCTGTGGTGGCGTAGCGGCTCGTAGGTTGTCTTGGAGTAATGAATCATTAAAATTTTTTCATTCTGGTAAGAAGACAGCGAGTTGAGTCCCACAATTCAATACATAATGTATTGAAAAATAGGTGTAAAGTAGAGAAAGGAATGTCTTAACTCAGATTCGACGCTCACACTGTGTTGCAAAAACCTTAAAGCTACCAATTACGTGAAATTAATAAATTTAATTTCAACATTATTATTTATTTTGTCACTTAATTACTAAAAATATACAATAGAAATATATCTCAAAACACATATAAAAGTAAGTAAACAAAGTTTCATTTCCAACCATCCCCTAACAGGCCGATTGTAACAAACGCTGACATTTCCTGGTGTAGCGAAAGCTACTTAGCTATGCTCCAGATTACAGTGGGCCATAAATAAGGGCACTAGTCCCAAAGTGTTTATAAATTTACTAAGGAAATTTGTACACACTCGGTGTTTGGGTTCCTTAAAATTTAATACTGAGTTTAAGCTATTAAGATAGGATTTTCTTTTAATGTGTAGATTTTGTTTTTTTCGTGGATTTTTTTCGTTTTTTTTTATAATGATTGACATTTTGTTATAAAATACTTAGTTTTATGAATAAGTATGAGATGTTTAGTGTTTGGCGTTTTTAAATACTGCACGTAGTTTTAAATATGGAGACAAATACTTATTTACTTAATAAATTTTATTTTATTATCATAAAGAGATTACTATAAGTACAACGTGGTGTAGGCGGTCAGACAGATTAATTAATATTATGAAAAATAATAATGAAGATAAACATTTTATTTAACCTTTGATGCTTCGTTTAAATTTTGCTTTGTTAAATTTAATTTAAATATTAATGTAGTTATTATTTAATTTATTTTGACTTTGAGTGGTTTGATCTCACGTTATTATTGTCTGAGATAAAATATTCTCAAATAAGTTAAGAATCTATGTAAATTTCTACAAAAAATATAATAAAACTTAAGCCTGCCATTATAATCAAATTTATACTAGTTTTTCAATCATTTAATGCATTTTGTATGTACAGTACATGAAAGATACACGTAAAAGCCGATCATTTTCTTGTTCTATCGCAGTTTAGTGAAGAAAATAGTTCAAAAATATGAATTTATCGATACCATTTGAAAATCCATCGTCTCATTATAAATTCATATTGTTTATTGAAATAGTGTCGTAGTATTTGGATTTTACATCAAGCTATTGTGAAAATTGAGCCATTATAGATACCAGTACCACCATTAGAGTTATTTACGTACATCGAATTGGTTTGGTGTACACCGAATTTACTGGTAATTTTGATACTTTGGTCCTTTATTTACATGTACCTTATATATTATGATAGAGGGAAATTAGGGATATATGACTTCCAGCTATTTTTCGTTCATCCTTTTTAAAAATATTATATGTTTAGTGGTGAAATCAGATTTCAGACTTTAATTAGATTAAGAAAACAATCCTTACCTAGGGGAATAATGTTTTAAAAATTGGTCAGTAGGAA
Source organism: Heliconius ismenius (assembly GCA_001485965.1). Taxonomy (NCBI): domain Eukaryota; kingdom Metazoa; phylum Arthropoda; class Insecta; order Lepidoptera; family Nymphalidae; genus Heliconius; species Heliconius ismenius. The sequence goes on along the minus strand of FAPP01001438.1, from coordinate 3,475 downwards.
ACGAAGTATTTTGATACTAGAATCTGCCATATGCGGAATGTACTAGGGGGAACCTAGTGTTAAGATATTCTGTCTCTCACAAACCACCGTCTTGAATGTTTAGTGTCAGAATTCAACGCGCTTTCTCTTATAACCAGAACAAAAAACATAAAATAAACCCATGTGGAAAAGGAACCCATAACCGTCGCAATTACTCTTAGACTGCCTGCTATTATAGATCTAGTTTTATTCATATTTCATAGTAAAACAATATTATAACAGTAGTATCAATACAGGAAAGAACCCTGAACACACAATAAAGAGGTAGCGTAAGTAACAATGTTCGATCTGAATTCTGAAGTTTCAATTATTATGAATAAATTTGCTGTAACGTAACAATATCGTAAATCGATGATATATTTCACATGTAACTATTACTGTGATATTCAATAGAGTAAATAACGTATTCTTTGTACACTTTATAGTATATATATATAAATCTCTAGATTGATAATATGTGTGTTTATTGTAAAAAAGTCTTAACTAAGATCGTCGTGCCACAGTGAATGCGGCGTTGAGTTCCGGCAAGCAGTAGTGAAAATTAGGGTTGACGTCAGAGATGAAATGGCATAACACTAGATTTGTCTGTTTGTGTTGTTCATGTGCAGTTTTTATACATATCCATTGAAACGTACACACAAAACTCTATTAAAATCGGTCTACTCTTTTAGAAGGAGTAGGGAGATAAATAGATGTACAGAACCATCAAAAGGTCTTAAAGCCGACCTTATTTGTTGATAAATAACGGATATCATCTAAATATTCCAGTCACGTACATATACACAAATAATTCTGCAATATTACTTTTTAATTCAGCAAATGTATTTATATTATTTTCTTTTTACTTTTTTTCCACATCTTGCAGAGTAGGCAGAGGAAGTCTAATGTTAAAACATTACAGTAATAACATTTTTCGTCTAACTTTTAAGACATTGCGTGGTGCACTTTGCATTCCCACCAAAGTGAGGATGGAACCCATAACCATCGCGTTTACAGTTACGCGCTGTGCAACACCAAAATGGCCTCAATTGCCATAGATCTTTAAAATTATAATAAATGTATCTTATTATCTTTTGTTACAGGAAATCGCAGCCATACTTATTAGCTTCGATAAGCATAGTGACTGGCAGTCCAAAGAAGTCAAAATACGGTAAGCCAATTACATATTCTTTTCATTTTCAAACTCACATTTATATTTTCTTTGTAAAAGTGAAAACTACAAAGTAAAAGTACTCTAGAACAGTCTAACAGCAATTTTAGGTTTCAAAGTATTAAATATTTCACACACGTCTTTATTCAAATGTGGAAGTTAACAATGTCTAAATTTAACGTTAACATATATCTGTTCAGACACAGACAGGTAGAAAAAGACTAGAAAATCATCCGAGCTCTTTGAAACAGACTCTTAAATTTCGACCAGAGAATCGTAAGAGACAACCGATCATGAATTTTAATGTGCCCTCGCTCCACGGTTCACCTTATCCTGTTGAAAAGAGAAAAAGAGTTTAAAACGGTACATTGCGAAATCACGGAAAACGTGAAAAAAACTTTCCACAGAGGCATGAATTAAAACTATCAGTAGACTAACGTCTTCTTACTTTTATACTGTTACAGTGACTGTACCTAATTTGGCGCCCAACGAGGGACCCGTTCCAACTTGTAACAACTTTAAGCAAATTAAAACTTCGGCTGTGACTACTGCTCTCTTAGTCTGCTCTGTTGAAATATTAACTCTTTATGAGGACGTAGTGTACTTTCGGAATTTCGATGTGCCCGCAGATTCGAGTCGTTAGTTTAAAATTTAATACGAAGATCCGTTTGGAGTTGGTGATAGTTTGGTTGTCTTTATGAAATAGATCGCTTGTGGAATGAAAGTTGTCGGTAAATTTTAGTAGTAGCGTTCGGAAGGTCATTGGTATTAATAATGTTCTCGACTTGTTCAAATTGTTTGTTGTGAACAGTTTGCGGATTTATGTTTATGGTCTCGAAGGAAGTTCAGGCTGGATTAAAAAGTAAACCAATGAACTATACCAACTTTACTACAGTGTTTCTTAAATTTAGAACAGTAATAATATGATTAATAAAAAGCAAACCAATGGAATTTTGATTTACTTTTTAATAATCATATTATCATTCTACTAAATTTAAGACACAGAGTAGGCAAATAAACATACCATTAAGACACTCAATTTTCAACTCTCCACTCATCCCCAGGATGGGATTCAAACCTACAACTATAGCGCACAGAGTCACAGTCCTACTACTACACTATGACGGTCTCTGAATAATTACTAATTAGAATGGGTTTCATACAATGATATAAAACCCACACATCCTCACAAGCAGGTTGGTGACAATATGATTTATATTCTATACCTAAAGGTGCGTTCTATATTCAAACGACGTTGATCGAACGACTTGATTGTTCAACTGAATTGAACTTAAACATTGTATTTACGATGTTACCAAGTTGAACGGCTAACTTCAAATAGTTTATATATTTCGTATAATCGTATATGTGGTCTGGTCGTGGAATAAATTAATTGCTTAATTTAAAATTATGGGCGTAGGAAGGGGGGGAGCCGAGCGGGCTGTGCCCACCCCAGAATAGTTTAGTGCCCGCCACAGAAGTTTTACTCACTACAAAACTTGCCCCGAAAAATTAAAAAAAAAAAACAACATTTCTAGAACAAATCTGTTCAAAGTTAAAGTCCAGCCCCCTCTCCTAAGAAAATACCTATATCTAAATAGGCTAATGCTTAAAACACTTAGTATTTTGGTTTGTTATGTCCATTGGTATGATTTAGTAACACATATTATTATGTATATCTTTTTTCAAATGGTCAAAGTGCTGTTGACCTGGAGTGGTCTTTATAGCGCACGGTAAGAGTACCTCACTTCCAAAGAAATACGAGCTCTGATGTTCGCTCAGTTTTCGTTCTCGCGTAGGGGATTACCCTGCGTACGCTAATCAGTACAGCATTGGACCGTTGGGCCTCTTGCGCCGAGGCGCGGACGTGCCATCAGATAGGTATCTCGTCGCCTCTTACAATGACGGAGAATGTCTTGAGACTAAGGAATGAATTTTTCCAATAACCTGGCTATTTGCGACTTGGTCCCCTGTGATTCGGTTTCCCTTCTTCATATTTACCAAAATTAAGATAAATCCATAGATAATAAAAACTGAGTCTGTTTTATTTATTCTATTTATTTCGCTCTGCCATTCAAAAATATGGAGAATCTGAACACTACTACTGTTAGTTAAACCACCTCAACATGTTAAGTAACCGAGATAATATTATATTAAGCTAACCAATTAATCAGCATGAGCTACGTCAATAAGCGTTGGCTTATCGATGCGTATCATTACTGATTAGAGGAAAATTAGAATTGATAGAACTGGATTACTTGTGAGTAAATAAGTTTTGTATTTTAC
>FAPP01001435.1:575-12759 GCA_001485965.1 Heliconius ismenius | reverse complement strand
GTGTGGATGATATTTGAGTTTGGTATATGGTATAAATCACAATATGTTTATGATCTATAATTAATAGCTCCTACTTGAAACTTGAATTTTCTTTAATCCCGTAATACGTAACGTTCCGTACGAAATGACAGTTATCAATTCTCGAGGGTTCCTTATAGCTGTAAATATAGCGGTTAATTATAATTATTGTATATAAATATACTTATAAACAAATTTACATAGGTATCGTAAGTAAGTTTCTTTATTCACTTAATTATGCAAATTTTTATTGTGATATTTTTATAAAATAAGCTGTTAGCTTCTTAACCGTCAATATCCAGTCTATAGTCGGCACTCTGCTCCACTTTCCGCCCAAATTCCAGACAAAGAATGAATGGAACTCAACACCGCGCTTTGTCAGGACAATGTATGGAAATAAAAATAATCACTTCCGTCGGGAGATCGACTTTTTAATTTTTGCCAGCTCCCCTCAGCAGAACACTATTAGACGATATATAGATATTTAGAATTTGAACACAGTGCGGGGAAAACCAATACCGCTATCCTTAATGTAGTGCCCTTTGAATTCTTTTAATTAAAGAAAAATAAAATAAAATATAGCAATCCAGTATCGATCGTTATGGATATGCTTTGGGAGAGGTTTGTATCGTATCCTTTTGACATGATGCTGGCAATGACGATGCTGAAGTGCAAGTTACCTACTTGCAGGAGACCATATGACCACGTGTTACATAGTAACTGTTACGTGTTTCTGTCACATTTTCGTTTATACGACTTTTAGGGTTGTCGATCAGAAATTTATATAATTTTTTTTATACTGTTATACTGAAATGATATAAAAATCTAATTTTGATATATGACTGCGTGCGTGTCAAATTTGGGGAATTCAATAACGTGCTTTGACTTACCACAGCAATAAAATAGAAAAAAATATTATAATACTAAATATTTCCTCAATGAAGGCGATCAATGTGTAATTTATTCATATTATTTATTCCGCTGTACAACTTGGCAGCCCTGGTGTTTATCTTTAGATTATCTTAATTCCTTCCTTACTTTTCATCACCAAAATACCGAGTAACATGCAATGTAGGTATGCCAAGTTACGTATACAATAGCTGTTCTAAAGAAACAGTTTGTTAAAGAATTATTTCATAAACAAAAATGTTGTTAGATTATTTATTGGGTATTAACCGAACGCGATAGTTATGGGTTGAAATCCCGTACTTTATTTAAGTGAAAACGAAAAATATCTACACACATAGTCGGTGGCACCAGCGTGCTGCTGGAAACATATCATTTAGTGGGTTCGATTCCCAGTCAAAGAATTTAAATTCTTATTATTTGCATGCCCCCAAGTATGAACCACACTCAAGCAATGTCTACATTTACAACGAACAACTTAAGGCTAGAAACTAAAGCTTCTTAATATTATAATGTAAGTTCTAAAGAAAAAAGTTAAGTATTCCTTTTACGGTTGCATTATATTATTCACGCGTGCCAATCACAACTTTCCAACAATTTGCATATTTTAATAGGAATTATAAATAGTCCAGTAGTGGCGCACAAACACAAGCGTGGAACTGTAAACGAGCCAGGTTTAACTACTTGTCCTGTAAGTAGATCGATGTAGTGTCCCTTGGTATGGTGATGATGACAAAGCTGATGCATGTCATATGGTGATATGATGACTCTTAAATAAAATATAAGTGACATAGTTGTACGATGGCATTGGATTAAAGTTTCTCACGATTGAAATATTTATTTCATATGTTAATTTCCTTGGTCTGGTAACGAGGCAAAGCGCTCCGCCACTCAACATACAATGCCTTAAGAATTCTGTTGCAAGTGGGAAACGGAAGTGATTGAATGGCAACGGAGTGTCGTAACACTAGGTTTCCAGGTTCCTTCTGCATACCCCGCTTTGGGCTTCGATCTACCCCCGGCAGATTATATTTCGTACAAAAAATACTTTAACTTTTCCGTTTTTGACAAAACGCGGTATTGAAAAACATAATTAAATATGTGTTCGATTTATAATCAACAAAATGTTAGTTTACGCAAGAAACAACACAATATTTCCTTATAAAACGCGGATATGGTACAGAATACAGATACGTGAAACTCAATACGCGAATATGACAGAGGCGCGCGGCGTGGTGCGCAATGATCGGATTGCCTTTCCTGTCTGATGCCCGTGACAGCGTGACACGCACCGGCGCCTTTGTATTTATTTAAACTTATGAAATTTTATATTTTTTTTATACCTGCTATATAGCTATATGATTTGTTTGCTTATGTTTCATTGAGCTATAACTAATACAGCGCGCGGCTTTGAGGTGCGCCACTCAAGGCACAATTCCGAAACAAAATCATAAAAGAATAAGTTTTTTTAGCTTCTCGCTGTATTCTGCACATAGCAGTGTTAAGATACTTCGATCCTATTAACACTCTCGCACTTCTCGAGGCTTATTTAACGTTCAAAAATTTGTATTCAGGACGGAAGGATATTCTTTTAATGCAATTTTATTTATTATTTATTTTCAGTTATTTCTTTTTTTTTTGCTGAAATTCCTTTCTAATCGGATAATTCTACTGTAATATTTTTACGTCCTGCTTATATTTACTCGATGACTTATAGGATCCTAATCTAATGGAGTTGGGAACGAACCCACAACTGTCGCATTTAGAGTCGTCGTCACTAAATTTACTGGATTCCGAAATCCGTGAAATAGCGTGAGGGAATGACGAGCGACTGTTATTAGACCATTCCTCGGCATACCACTATTCTATCGGAATATCACGCGATACAAGCCATTTAAGGACTTGGATTTCTGGGTAATCGTGTTTGGTAAATGACCTAATCGTAGTAAATAAACTACTTACTTAGGTAATACTTTAGGTAACTTTCTGATGTCTTATTTCTATTTTCTTAGTTTATTTTAGTTAAATAACTTTATAATTGAAGGTGAAGTGAGAAGCGAATGATATATCACTGCGCCAGTTCATCTCGGATATGAGACTTTATTAACTTTAGTGAACTGGTGGTTAATTATTTAGATGTTGCTTATACAAATCTATATTTGTTCTAATTAATTTGTCCTTTCCGTCATACCAAAGGCGGACACGACCCATATTATTTATATGCATGCATCTTCATAGAAGTCAATTATTAATTTATTACAATCATAAAATTTGCATATGCCTTCATCATTCATGCATATATTTACTGGCAATGTATGGAATCAGCTTTCTCCAAGAAACATGCGAAATCTTTACAGTAGGTTAGTTTCACGGATTGGCTTACCACCGAGTTGCCTTTGCCTGCCGTTTTTGATTTGCGTAATAAGAAAATTACTTTTTATAATGACTACCGTGAAAAATAATTGATAATCTTGAAATTTACCATCAATATACTACGAATAGTTCCTTGGGGAGTATAGAGTAGCAAGCAAAAAGGGAGGATTTCTCGAAATTCATACGGCATTGAAAAGATACGAGATTTCTAACTTATTTTATAGTCCACGAAGAAAGTCAGTTCATCTATTACAGATTCTCAGTTTGACATTCGTTCCCAGATTACATACGCTTGTAGCGTTTAAAATAAATGGTTGCCTCGCGTGAGCGCCACTTGTACGGTGTACCTACTGTATACAGTTAGTTAACAGTTCACGCAGATTGATAACACGCAGCGGCAATCAGAGATTAGGACGGAATTTCAATTGATTAAAAATGTGTTTTTTCTCTGTATGAATCTATAAAAATATTTTATAAACTTTTTCTCTTTGTTCACAGAAAGAATCTCGTACAGATGTACAGTTCCACCTCGCAGCGTTGCGCGGCGATTGTGAAAAACTGAAACAGCTTTTGGACACAGGAAAAGTACACATAGACTCTAGAGATCGGGTAAGATATCGATTTTAATTTTATAGGGCTGAAGAGTTTGCTTGATTAAATGCTCTAACCTCAAGAACTACTAGGTCAAATATAAAAAATGTTTTAGGTAGTTTTTTCTTCAAAATACAGGCTATACATATAACGTCTTTGAAGGAGTAACGACTTCGAATACCTTGTCACAGAATATTCAATTTTAACGAAGCCTGGCCCTGCATCTTGTTCATATAGCTATTATGTATCCATTCGCTTATATTGAATCGTTAAACCAATTTCACAGATTCACTATTAAAATTTAAAAAGCAAATAACGTCGGGGTGGATATCACACCGGCAAATGGCACAGCGTCTGAATGTAAACGCGATGGTTGTGGATTCGATTCCAGTTCCGAGGAACTAGATATTTTAATTTTACTCGTTCTAGTAACAAGATAAACCGCGGCGTTTAGTTCCACCACTCAACGCGCAATATCCCAAAAAATGGGCAAAAAGTGTGGAAAGGAATATATTAATTACTAAGTACCCTCTGCCTACCCTTCTGTATGCGTGATATAGCGTGCAGCTAAAAAAGAGAGTAAAACTGCAACTGTCTGCGCTAGCGTAGGTAGGTCTGCGCTAGCCTACTGGACGTGGCAATCGATTACTTTTAAATTGTCAATCACAACTGACGGCTTGACGAGTGGAACGAATAAGTAAACATGTATTTATTATATTTTCCATATTCTATAACATAACTGAGTTTTTTAAATCTGTGATGTTATTTACTTTTATAAAATGACTTCAGGCTGTCGTGGAGCCATGGTCTGCCCCATTCGGACTATAATAACAAAGGTTAGGTTCCCACTTGAAGTGATTATTAAATCGGGGAAAGCTCTGATGTAGCCCACTCTATGTGCTGCTTGCTTACCATGTGTCGTACAAAACTATTAGTTTTTTTTCATTTCTTTTATATATTAAGGCAAACTAGCGGCTAGCGGATCACCCGATGTTAAGTGACTACCACTACCCATGAACATTGGCAGCACCAGAGGAACCATCAATGTGTTGCTGGCTCTTAAGGAGTTTGTGAATTCTCCATGTGAAAATTTCATTAATAGTTTTGTGGGATCACTTAAGGTTGTAGGTGGTGAGGTGTAGTAGATCAACTGACCAGAAACCCAAGTTGTGAGGATGATACCTGCTGAGTACAGTTGTAGAAATCAGAAATTTGACCACGGCAGCGGAGCCGTACGTAGCCACTAGAAATATATGAAAAAAATAATGTAACAAACCCACGAATGAGGTCACGATCAATAAAATATTCATCTTGAAATAAATTAAGGAAATAAGATGCCATTTCTACTGTGAATACGGAATTTCAATTATTTAAATTTAGCGAACGAAACTCCCGAGTAATTGAAATTACTTCGTTGTATATACATTTTATTAGAGACTTCTGCTTGAAATGTTCATGTATTTTATGACCATAAGTATATTTAATATTATTAACATTTTTAAAGCGCTATTCCATGAAAACCATGACAACTTGAACTTATCGGGAGTTGAACCCGCGTGTCTTGTCAGAGCGCTCTCTGCGTACCCTGCTATAAGCGGAATAGAGTAAAGCTATAAAGAAAATAATTTAATTCTTCGCAAATATATAATAATCGTATTTCTTGTTTTTGCTGTTATATTGCAAATTGCCTACAGATAACGGGAGGTCCGGTCGATATGTAAAACTCGTGTGGAATAATTCCTTTTTTCATTGAAAATCTAACCGATTCAACCATTCCTCTTTAACTTTTAGAAGTGTTAAATTTGTTAAAACCACTATATTAAAACCACTACATTCAGCTTAATGAGCTTCTTAATGATGATTAATTGCTTAAATGATTGTATTGCATTTTTTTGCCGTAGTTAATTAATAAAGTATATACATACAAATTATATAATTTAAAATGTATGTATATAACCTCTAATGTAAATAATGTTCAAGTTGTTATATTTTTTTTGTAGTAATATTATTTATGTTCACTCGTATGATAAATGCTTCTATTTTTTTTTAATAAATCATTAGTAATTTTTATAAATGTTTACCGTTTTAGTACGTATGTATGCTAGTGTATGTGAATTCTTGCAGGCTGAATTTGAACCTCTTCCCAGTGTCCGATTGAGCTAAAACTTTATTACGAATTCAAAAACGATTACTAACTAATTAATAATTAATTAATAATTTATTTAACTTTTCGCCGAATTCTTAAGGCATTCGCCTCGTTACCATAGCGAGGAAATGAAAATATTAAATTGTTAAGCTCTACGAGTGGGAATCGAACTCGCAACAGTCGCGGTTACAATCCTCCTGGGCAACGACGAGGACGGCCTCAAACAAATATTAATAGTAAAATATACATTTTTATAACACTGTACATATAAAACCTCATTTAATTATTTAATCTTACACCAACAAGTATAAAATAGGCATTTCTATTTCAGTTTCAACACACTCTGTAGTGTGTAGTCCACACAGACGGTGCAGTTTCCAGTTTTTTAGGTTAACGACGTGTTTGAGAGCATTAGGTGATGGATTGTAGCAACGCTTACTTCCTTTCGAATTACTTTTTATAGCTCTGTACTTCAGTACTACTTGGGTGTTATGAAATGTTGGGTAATATTAATAAAGTTTATGATTACATTTTAAGTGCAAAGAAAGGTACATTTATCTCTATATCGATATAATATATTACATAAATAAATTATACACATTTACCGGTCCGCATTAAATTATACACATTTACCCGCATAACCCGGTCGAGTCTTATTTTGAATTGACATTTTTCTTAGAGACACTCCGCTTTCCACCGCATTTGGAAACATTACTGGTAGAGATCAACGCTGCACTTTGTTTTATTAGAGTGAGAGAATAAAACTAAAGATAATAATATAATATAATCTATTTGATCATATTATAATCTGTATTTATAATTATTCTTCCTGTGGTTATAGAATCCACGACTATCGAGCATAACCAAACACTGCCACAGTAGCAATAGCAACATAACCTAAAAATAAAATAAAAAAAAGTACGTTTACGCGAGCACGCAGCAGGCAGCAGGCACTGCCACTGTAAAAGTGTTTCGTCTACACGCGTAACTCATCAGCTATGGGACCGCGCTTGCCCTACTTTCAATAATGTCCTTTTTGTTTCCTCTTCGGGAACAAAGCGAATGAAATGTAGTAATTATTATGCGTATTATGCGTTGTTTTGACATCGATGTCAATTATACTCAAAAATGCATCTTCATTGTAAAAATGAATATTTGGCTTTTCTTAGCTTCACACTTTATCCCTTTATAGCGGGTTAGTTAGAGAGAATCGAGCACTAAAGGTTTTGTCCTGTCATGCCCTGGGCGAGTCCTGATGCTCTTTACGTCACGTTCCTCCAGTATCTTCGATGCTGTATTTTCGAAGGTCAACCGAGTGTGTTCTACTGCCTCTCTTAACACTCACTCGCTTCATAAATCATCTTTATTTTGCTTTTGTCTCTCCGAATGAATAAATATTATGTAATAAATAAACTGATAATTTAAATATAAATATTTTATTCTAATATACTTTGTATATGTATTTGATAAAACTACCGGGATGTCCGTTAAGATAGTAAGTCACGGTTTTCATTTAGAAATGCAGTATTCATATGATGACTCGTAATAGGTAGGTATATCTGTTTCAATGTTCGTGTGAGCTAAAGGTTTTATTTGGGGATTAATTTTACATTAAATACTATTCTTCAATTTATTGACTTTTAAGATTACCTTTTATAGAATATTTATGTACCTGTAGTAACACATAAATATACAGTTTCTACTAGTCTATAAATTAACAGAAATGAAAGACTAAGTAGATTCTCATAGAAAAAGATAATATCTCGTTCCACCGATTTTAGGATCGAACCCACAACCATCGCTTCATGGGAAACGGGTTTGTAGTATAAAATTTTCAAATTAAAGCAAAACTAACAATATTTCTTTTTCTAAAAGTAAAAGGCGACCGTACTACCCGCCTACTGCAAAACCGATACGATATAACTTATTCTCTAAGATGTCTGCAGCAATCATCATGATTACTTTGTCTATAATTGACTTCATTTAGATATGAGCTTTAAATGCATTAAATATAGACTATCATATATAAAGAGACATTACCTAAAATATAAAGTTTCTTATATGAATGTTCAGAAAAAGGAAGGTTTTGAAACCTGCATTTGCACCGACCTTGAAACAGTAAAGAGACGAACGTGAGTATATTTGCATCGCTGTAAAAGCACACACTCGTGTGTATTGTTTTGCCTGCTCTGTGACTCATACGTTCTTTTGAACTTGATTCTTTTTTGTGTTCTGATACAAGAATATAGTTTGACTTTGTCTGTTTTATTTTATAAATATTTGTTCAAATAGGTATCTTTATACATATTTTTTATATTACCTACATATAATAAAATCTTAAACTTTTTTTAGGATTCTGTGCCTCAAAAGAATAAAACAGAACCATTATAGGGTTATTTTAATGTCTATCAGGTTCTCAAGTTGCTTCTCTCAAGGTAGGCCTTGCTATATGCGGGCTAAAAGAAACCTAAAATAATGGAGGATTTACTTGTTCGTTAAAGCACATCAGATATTGTACTAAGTATATAACTTTTCTTAAGTAGGTGTAGCTTTCACTTGTAATCGTTATTAACGTGGGATGGTAAGATTAGGATTTTCTATAAATTACTTTATGATATAATACCATCGAGACCGTCTGATTGACTGTTTGACGTCCGCGGCGGTTGAGGGTTCGATTCCCACACAGGGTTTTTTGACATTTTGGCTTTCTTGTTCTGGTAACGTAGGTAGGTACTTGTCTTAACACTAGGCTCCGTTTTTCTACCTTGCTAAATGCGGGATACAGCGTGAAGCTAACTTAAATCGCTAATTATGATCTAATTATATCTTAAATGTATATAGGTAATGATAATTGGTGATACGAACTCTTTACACTGTACAAGAGTGTTTTGTGTTCGCGGTCACTGGAGCGAGGCCCAATGCTGTTTCGTATTAATTACTATTTACTAATAACAATACATAGGTATAGTTTATTCAGTAAATAAATATTTCACATACGGTGTTGGTTGGTTGGTTATTTTTTTTTTTGAGCTACTCGCTGTTTCCCGCACAAGGATAGGCAGAGAGAACCTAGAGTTACGGTGTTACACTCCGTTGCAATAAAGTTATTTGTGCTCCCCACTTTGCGCCGAATTATGTACGCATTGAAAATATGAAATATTTTATTTCCTCGAGTATGAATCGAACCGCAACCTGTCACGTTTGCAGTCGCACGCTGCGTTACGTCTGGTCACTGGTCTCAATAGCATACCGTTTTTTTTTTCATTACTTCCTAAGAATTTCGGGACATCCTCTCTTAGTGCTCCACTCCACTCCTCAATTGATCTACATGCTAAATTGTATATTTCTACGCCACGTATTTTCGTTTCTGCATTCTCTGTCAGTTAATTCAATAGTAAATAAAAGTTTCATGTATGTACATATGTTACCGTAAAAGTTTTTAAAGTAAAGCAATTATTTAGCCAGTAGTTATTTTCTAGGAAATTGTGCCAAATTAATCAAGACAATATTTGATTATTCAGTGTTTAAAACGACTTGTTTGCGTTATTGCTCTCTTAATCTTGTCAGGAACTGTAATGTACCTTATAATTAACTTCCCTAGGCTAGGAGGAAATTCCGTTGCATTTACAATTACATGTAGTGCCACTGCCAGTGCCAGCACGGGGTCATAAATTCCGTTTTCCAAATGGAATTGTAATTAGTATTATTGTTAAATTCCAGGATGGCACCACGCCTCTGATACTGTCAGCCGCGATGGGGCACACGGACTGCGTGTGGGAGCTGCTCGCCCAGGGCGCGGATCCCGCCTGCTGCAGGACGGTATGTCCCAACCCTGTAAACCTATTATGCGATACATATGCAACATATATGTATACGGTTGTAGCTTTTTGCTGCTAAGTTGCGATGTTTATAAAATGGAATGGATTACGATTTAGAAAATTTTAAATTACAAATGTTTTTAGAATTATACACATACGAGTATTTGTCGTATTTGCAAAGTCACATATTCACTAACGGCAGAAGCTCTCATTTTAACATATTATTGTAATATTCAAAGAAATAAATTACAGATATTCATATATAAAGGAATGTACGACGAGCTTTACTTCATAATGCACCTTTGTCATATAAGAGCCACGAATCGTGCGGCGACCCACTCGGCTCTTTTATCTCAAAAATGCTTCATTTTCCCCTCTCAAAGAAATAGGAACGAGTTTCATTCATACATGGCCTCATACAGAGTGAGCTTAAAGCCTTTTTGTATGAAGTTCTGTTGACACAATAACATTTCGAGCTAAGTTATTAAATTTTTAATGTTGTTTTGTGTGGTCATTTTGTTTAGCAGATTTTTATTGTAAACTTAATTTTATAGGGTTATGGCACTCTGTTCCATATTTTCATATTGCGTGTTGAGTGGTGAAAGCGAGGAAATGAAAATAATTAATTCTCCTAAGTTGGTATCGAAACTGTTACCATCGCGCTAACAGCATGACGCTGTGAAGCTGCGCTACGAAGTCCACTAGAAAAAAATTCTCTAAATAACCGAGGTGGCCAGAAAGACCTAGTGTTAGTACAATCCGTTCTAATTATATTGGTTTCTCTAATATAAGGTATATTATAATTATATTTTGTGTTGTTGGCAGACAGGAACAAGCGCACTTTTCTTTGCGGCACAAGGCGGGTTTTTAGACATTGCAAGATTATTACTAGATGCAGACGCTGCCATCGACGCGCCGAGCACGGTAAGTTATAATATTAACATATTCGGAGGGAATCTCGGTCGAATCCTGAAAACGCCCTAAAAATATTGCTTAAATTTGAAATATTTGATTAAAATGCAGTTAAATTCTGTTTTTTTTGCACAATATTTTTGTATAGTATCTGCTTTTTATTTTGCTTCACCTTGTATTTTGCACATAGCCTATTTAAGACTTAATATCTCTTGTTTGAATAAGGTACTAGCTGAAACTAAAATATATATGTGATATCTATTAAGTCTTATAATTTATCATTTCCAGGATGGCGGCACTCCACTGTTCGTGGCGTGTCAGTGCGGACACCTGCCCGTCGTGGAGGAGTTGATACGGAGAGGCGCTAATGTTAATTCTTGTATGAAGGTATGATAAATCTTAACTGTATTTAAATAGGAACTTAGTTTTTATTTAATGTTGAATAATTATTTTAATTACATAATTTGTAAGTGTAAATTTTCAAATATTTAACATCACTCTTGGTAGGGAGAGGCGACGTAATCTACACTGCACATACATACTTCCAGGACGGCGCCACCCCCCTGTTCATAGCGGCCCAGAACGGTCACTCCGACGTGGCGCAGGCCTTGCTGCGCGCGAGCGCGGCCGTCGACTCTGCGCGCGCCGACCGCGCCACGCCGCTGTGGATAGCGGCGCAGTGCGGACACGCGCGCGTCTCGCGCGTGCTGCTGCAGGCCGGCGCCAGGGTGGACGCCGTGCGACAGGTGCGTAATGTGCTGAGTGATGTGGCTCTGTCTGTACTATACACTAGCTTATGTCATAAAAATAAGTAAGGCCTTTTGTCTTGAAATTCATTTGAGATATCGAGTTGATTTTAATATCAAATGTTTAAGGTCTATCCCTTGAAGTCAACGCAATGAAAACATACCAACGGTTTTAACTCGTTTTTTTGCATTTTATATGAAATTGATCACATACTGAATACCTATAGCACTACTTCCCATAAACATATAGCTATAAAATTTAACACAAACTGAGAACTTCAACACAAAGAAAGAAAAAATCCCGAAAAATGAAGATTTATAAGTATGTTATAAAAAAAAGTAATCATTACAAACTTATATTTTTAATCCATTTCATACTAAATGAGTAAATATGTTCACAAACTAAGCTTTGTCAATTTTTATAAATTAACAATCGTAAAATTGATACAGAAGCCTTAATAATAATAAACAAGTGTCGAACTCGCACTTAAACCAATTTATCTATTTCTCAACTATATTCCTTTTATATGTTTGTACCACATGTGAAAATGCATGACGCATATATATGCAAATTTTTAATTACATATCCCTATAGATGACCACGTGCTATACCTCATTTACACATGTGGTCAATAAATACAGACATGATGTAACAATAAATAAATAAATAAAAA
>FAPP01001430.1:1446-24044 GCA_001485965.1 Heliconius ismenius | reverse complement strand
TGCATGGACGTCACTTATATGACGTAGGTAGGACTCGTGGAGACAGAAATTATTAATAACGTAGTTCACGCAGGCGAAGCCGCGGGCGGGCCGCTAGTACAACATATGATTATAAAAGTAGAGGGTATTTCGCCCCATACTTGCTTCACTTGCTGTTAAGATACAAATAAAATGAGACATTTATCACTCTTTCATATACATATTTTCTCTATTTTTGTTAAAATTATATAAATTATATTATTACCACTATAGCCATAATTGTAGCCATAGATTGAATCGTAGCGTGAGTCCTAGACCTCATACATAAAACGGGTACTGTGGACTGATCTGCGAACCGTTGGAGACACATGTGCGTCATCGTTGCTACGAAGATTACATCTGCCATATATGAAAATATCCTAAAATATAATATTAAACATCAGCTTTATGTTTTTTCGAGCATAGCATGGTCGGTAGAGTAGAGGGAACCTACTAGGACACTCCCTTTTCTGCTTTCCCTCTGATTGAGACGACATGTGTGGCGTGGTATAGTGGCGGAACATAATAGATATAATTTAAATAAGTACTTAATTTCTTTTTATTAGTTAATATAGCATCATTTTTATAATATTGAAAAATATATTTCAAAGACGGCTAAGCAGCTTTCTTTAGGGTCGATGGTAATTTTTGCAATAGTGGCAATACGTATTGATAATTTAATAATACTAAACGTACATTTTATTTTGAATTATCAATATCATGACATCAGCTTTCAGCAGCAGTTACTAGAGATAATTAGGTGTAACCTATGACATTTTCAGTGAAATATAACATATACTTATTTTATTCTGGAGGCAACGCTTGGCGTAACTCAACGCCGCGCCTGCGTTTACACGAAAGAGGTTAAGAGTAGGCAGAGAGAAGAAAAATGAGCAAATAAGGAAAGTGTGTAATACCTTCCTATATAATCATTGTCCCATAGCAATTGATCTGTAACATTGACGTCGTAAGCTCCGAGCATAGTGGCCGCCTTCGACACCGCCATATTTAGAAACGGTTCGTTTACTTCTTGTAAGATCATTACTTTGGAATTTCCTAGAACTTTCTTATGAAAACAAAATTATTATGCTTTATGTTAAAGCATTTTCTGTTAAAAGAAGCATTTAGGACGAACTTCGAAGAACGAAGCATCTAGGATTTACAACACGTACCTACTGAAGTACCTACTTATATAACGTAGAGTACGAAGTGTCCCGACACTAACTCCTCTCTGTCTAACTTGCTAAGAAGACAAACCTTAAAACCATGAAGCTGCACAATTCGATTTATGTGGTTATTTAAGTTTTATTAATATAGAATTATAGAACATACCAATCTCTTACGATGCGAGTCACCTACGCTACATTTTAAATTCATTGCACTCTCCAATACATTCAATACCATATCGGAAGTCCAATTTTTGAAGCATATCAAATGTTTTGGCTTTGAGCATCTGTAATCATAATTGATTAATTGTTAATTAAATTTAAAAATTAATTGTTAATTAAATTTAAAAATTAATAGTTAATTAAATTAAAAATGGATTGGATTTCCACTCGCTAGAATGAAATTATTGTATTGACACTAGCTTCTCTATATTATATTATATTTATAATACAGTTAGTATTTTCCCAATCTTTTAGACATTGAGATTTTTATGCAGAATTGATTATGCAGAAAAATTGCTGTTTAGAAGTCGTAATGTACAGATACCATCTTGCTAAAAAAAAGTCATATGATGGTTATGGATGGGTTCAATTCCCGTTTCAGTAATCCAATTACATATTATTGTAATTCGAAAAAACACTAACACGTTGCGTCTTTTATTTTTTTGCATAAAACCAAATTTTACAAAATTTCTAAATAACTTCATACTTGAAACGGTTCACTTATTCAGCTCATTATAGTTTTATGCATTAAGCTATAAATAAGTATAATATGTTAAGGAATTTTTGACTTATGTATGTCATATTTAACACTATACCCACCTATAGCGACAGATTGACAAGATTTTTATTTTCTTTTCTCCGATTTAGGACCCAGCTAGCTATAATAATAAATAATTTACATACCTTCTAACGCTTAAAAAAATGTGATCAAAAAAATTAAAATTCAAGTTACCAATGACCCAAAAAATATATTGGCGAGTACAAGTCATTTAAAATACATAAATAAGTAATAATTCAGGCCTTCGTAGCGTAGGGGCACAAGGGTATGACTGTAACTCGACGGTTGTGGGTTCGAGCTCCAGTCAGTCGAAGGAATAAATTATAATTTATCAATATTTTAATTTCTTCACTATGGCACGCCACTCAACTCCACGAAAAAATCGGTAGAAAGTGTGCAATAGTATCTTAAAACTAGGTTCTCTCTGCCTACCCTGCAGTGTGCGGGATAGGTGAAGCTGTTTTTTTTTATTTAAAATAAATTAAATAATCATTGAATTCTATTATTTTTTTCCGACAAGTATCACTTCTATTATGCATGAGAATTTCATGCATGAGAAAGTAAAGGTTTTACAAGTAAAAAATGAACCATTTTACATTCATGTACGGTATGTAAACTGGTGACAATTTCATTTTCCTATGGAATTTTTAAATAAAGTACCGTACCCAAAGCTTTGTGGACCAATCAACAGAATTTTAACGAACTGCCCAACTTGTCATAGAAAAATATTGCTTGCAGTTTGTTTTTCAATTCAAATGTGAGTATAAAATGGTACAATAGTCGTATGGTAACGTAAATATTTTACAGTCTACACCTCGTGAGAACTCTTGACACGTGATATGACACTTTATGATAATCAGATCTTTTTCAATCATGATGTTAATGATATTAGCCTTATATGCCTTTACAGCGACTCTTAGAGAAGAGGATACTGCCCCTGAGAAATTGCAAGCATTAAGCGACCTCCAAGAGGATGTCGACGGCGGCAAAGGCGTCCCTTGCGAGTCTCTGAAATACTGGAATATATACAATATAAAGCCCGAGAACTTTATTAAATATCAGAAGTGTTTTTAATTAATATGATCCGAAAATAAATACAGATAAAAATAAAACACAAAATCAGATATAAAAATTTATATTATAGGAAATATTTTGGATTCAACAACTCCTCGTGACAACCCCCGCCTTGACACGTGACATGGCACTTGCTGACTGACTGACCGGACTATATCCATGCTATGTATAACATTTTTGCATTACATTACAAAGAAATAATAAAATTGACATTTCTATGATGAATAAAAAACATAATTCCAATTTTATTATGTAAGAATAACGAATTAATTTAACTAGTATTTTCAATTAATATTGTCAAATGGTAATAATAAAACTACATTATTTTTATATAAAGTATCAAACTTAAGGACAAGGAAAACTACAGAGACGAATTCATATGTGCATTAAAATACGGACAACCCGAAAAAAAAACGCTAACAATAATTAAATTTTAGCATGAATATACATAAACATATAGAAGAAAAAAAATTAAAATGTATAAAAATTAAAATTACAATATATTTATAAAAAAAGTAAAGCATCAAGACGACGGCGGCCACCGACATCACAATTTCGTTGTCAACACACGCAACGAGGTTTATACCGAATCATTATCACACTTATCACTTATCACTGATACCTCGATGCAAAGGAAAGAAACAGAAAAAAGTTATTTTTTTTTAATTTATTCACTGTTTTTCACCTAACTAATATCTAGACTTAGATTTATAGACACTCGCGCAGTCACTCACAGACTTTTTTATACTACAAGAGCTCATTTACAATTGGGGGTTGAGTCAATTCCTTCCAAATAAGCTGCGAAGGCATTATTTAATTTATTATTCTTTTTTTTTTGATAAATATCACACAATTTATCACTAACAATTAAATAATTAATGAATATTTCTATCGGCCATATTATAGCGCACAGCGTTCGTGTACCGCTTACATCTAAAAACGCGTGTGGAATTGACCGGTCCCCTTACACTAAACAAGATCATCTATACAAAATTCATTTATGCATGTTTAGAATCGGAGCTTTATGAAAATTTTGAAAAAAAATAAACAAATTTATAATAAAAAAGCAGTACTTAACTTCAATTCTAAACAAACATACAGGGTATCCCACAAGCGACTGCCAACAACACTTAGAACCGTGTCACATTAACTTACAATACAAATGGTTTCTAACTGCGACACGGTTCCAACAGACCATCGGGATGAACCTCAACAATATTGAAAAAAAAAACGATACAAAATTTCATTTTTTCAAACATAATTAGTTGTTTACGTACAATATTTATATAACTGTTATTATTATACAGTATTGTGACCTATTCTTATTTTTTTTTCACATCATCACTACCATTTTATTTACAATGTTTAATAAAAAAAATATATAACGAAACTAAAAATGTAAAGCTGAATCATATAAAAGCAAATAAGGGAATTTTAATTTTAAGTAAGCAGCAATAATAATAATAATTATTATTAAATAATTACAGGAATTATTTCCAAGATTTTTTTTTATTTATTTGCTTTTCTTTTCAGGGTAAGCAGAGGGAATATTTAGACACTATTCGCACGCACCGCCGAATTTTGATGATGTGTGTAGAGTGGCGCAACGTCGTGGCGAAAAGAAATTCCCCCCCCGAGTGAAGATCGAATCCACAACTGTCACGTTTACGATCGGATGGCCTCATGGTATTTTTTTTACTGCTTTATTTGCTTCCATATGACACAAAATGGTTTAATAAGTAATGCATGCCCAATAAATCCCTATTTCGTATTTATATGTAATATATAGCCAATTCGTTTCTAACCACTTTATTTTTTCTGCCCTCTTATTCATTATTATTATTTATAACAATTTTAATGTATTTTAGCAACTAATGTATGTGTAAAGCACTTTTCACAGCCAACTACTATAAAGTCGGTCTTAACAGAATAGGGTTGCCACATATTAAAAATATGACAAAACCTTGGTATGGCAACACTAAAACAATTTACAAAGAAATAAAAAGCCGGTTATTTTAAAACATTAAAGATTTTTATCAAAAATAACAGTTACTCCAGCATATTTTTTTACAATATTCAATACAAATGAGGGCAGAAATATAAAAAACTTCAATCCAACATTATAGGGATAATAACAACCCTATTAAAAAAACGATCACAAAGTAAAAAAAAGTACATAATAAATAAAAATAATGATTAACAAGAACTTTGCGGTCAATAAGGCACGGGTAAAAAAAATTAATAAAAAACCCGATTTAATAACCTTAGGCGTTTTACGTATACAATCATCATTATTAATAATCAATTCAAAAAATATTTTTTAAATTGAAAAAAAAATAGCATTGCTAATTCCATTAAAAAAAATACTTATCGAGTCAATAAATAACAGAAACAAACGGTGGAATTGTTAAAAACAATGCTTCATATATACTTATTATAAACAAATATTCCTGGCAACACTATTGATAATTTAGGCTGGGTATTCAAATCACCCATGTAATACCAATAATTGGACTGAACGCTGACATTTAAAATACATATAATCTATATTTATTATATATCTTTTTATTAGATTCATCCCGCATATAGCGGGGAAGACAGAGGGAACCTAGTGTTACAAATCTTAGTTCCCTAGTTTTCATCCAATTTTCCAGACATTGCATGGTGAACGGCGAGAGTCAACGCCGCGCTATGCCAAAACACCAAGTCACCAGAGCGCGAAACTCAATCCCCCGAGTGGGGATCGAACCCACGGTCGTGGCGTTCATATATTATATACATTTCAAATGCCTTTATCGATCGATAACTCTAACTAATCTCATTCCGTTGTTGAAGCGACATGTATTTCTTTCTCATAATAAACAAATAAATACTTAATTATCGCTTAGAACCTTAAGTATGAAAAAGCGTATAAATTATATCATGTGTTCGTATTAACGGCCTTAGTGTCTAAAACGTCTGTATGTTTATTATTGAAAACCATAAAAACAATATATTTAAACTGATTTGTATTTTAAAATTGTTTGGAAGACTGCCTATTAAATATTTCTTATTCCATTGTTAAGAATAACACTTCTTTTTGGGGAAACATAAAACTTCAAGTTTACCTTCTAAGCCCACTGACCACTAAGCCATATACATTATTATAAGGCTACATAGAAAGTCTTATACTTAAGCTTACTACTAATTTATGTTAGCAACAGTTAGCAAGATTGTTTAAATAAAAAAATCTGAACATCTTTTATTTGGTATAAACGGTGGTACTTTAATATGAGAATCGTTTAAAATAACAAACATACAGCCATTTAATTTAACAATATTTAATAATAGAGGTAGTTATCTGTGTTAGTCATGTGATGTTCCAATACATTTTTCTTACGTTACATACTTTGCTGGAAAAAAAATCATATAAAAAAATTGAACATAGCCGGAATCGATCCCGCTTCTATCTCAATTAAACTATATGTTGTTATAGACATATGTCGACATTTTTATAATTCCATTATAAACATACCGCCATGACTAAATTTTTATGATTTTAAAATTTTTCCTTTATATTATTTTTAATCTGTGGCAGATAATAATTTTAGCAACACTCCCACTGACATCTACCTCTGTTTGTAACATGACATTGACTTATTCTAGCTTAATGGCAAGGAGGACATCATTATTATTTATATACCAAATATTTATATATGGACTGTGTATTTCAACTGATTTAATGATTTAAAAAAACATTGTAAAGGCAGTTTTTTATTATTGGAATAAAAAAATGTGACAACTAAGTACTAAAAAAGAAGCCTTATGAAGCAGGGTAGGCAAGAGGAGCCTGAAGGAGTGTTAAGACGTTCTCCGCGAAACGTCCAATCTTAAGAAACATTGAGCATTGAGTGGCAGAACTCAATAACGTGGAGCGGGGAAATAGCAATAATTACAATATTCATCCCCGAGTGGAGATGAAACCCACAGTCATCGCGTTTACACTCAACCACTGCACCACGACGGCTCCATGTACATCCAAAATAACATTTATATTTTTTTTAGTGCTTACATTCACTAAAATGAAACCAAATTCGAATAATATGATGTTATATAATAACGGCTTTGAAACCATTTGTTTATAGTACTAATTATTGCTCACAATTTCCACATCATAATGTCAAATTTTATAATTTTCTTTTTTTTTTTCCAAATTTATTTTTCCAAATTTCAATTACTAACAATTATAAGAAACACTCATTTAGAATATTCAAGTCACATTTTTCATTGTACTTAGTTGTCTATAGAGAACTATTTAATTATTTCACTCAAAGCTATACTTATAAAGCAATTAATTGAATATTATGCTTCATAATATTTTTTACAAACAATAATAAAAAATAAACTTACAAAAAAAAAGCTGTTATCCCAACTTTAAACTGAAATTCCAACATATTTTCAAGCGAAGATCTCAACAATATTCTGCCTAACAAAAAAAAATCAAAATACACAAATTGAGATATCTATCAACAATATATAATATACATACATAAATGTCCTCTCTCACCCGTTTACCGTACGCTAGAATTTATCTTGGAATATGAACAGGTTGTTCGTGGCGGCCACGGCGATCACGCTCTCGTGCGGATGCCACGCCGTGTGCAGTATTTTTTTGTTGAAGTCCAAACAGTCTACGCTTATTTCGTCCTGAAAATTATGTTTATATGTGAATATTCAATTTTACGTTAAGGTCATAAAACAATATTTTAAATGTTTAGTACATCCTAAAATCTGTCCAAAAAAATAAATGCATAGACAGACAAAATAATTAACATTAAAATAAATATAAGCAAAAAATAAATAAAAATATCTTTTTACACCGCCGGCCATACTTGTACTAGAACTTATAAAGTATAGCAGTACATAAGGTCCCACCTTCTTCCTCTTGGCGGTAGTCGCGACGCGCCTCGCGCGTAGCGGCTGGCGCGGACGGGCAGCGGCGTCGCGCGACGCCTCTAACGTCAGTTCGCCGCGCCGGCCCGCGCTCGCTGCGTTCGACACGCCGCCGCGTTCGAATATTCTGAAACAATCCAACATTTTGTGTATCTTTTTTTTAGTTTGACGCAGTTTGGAAGCAGCGTGATATGTATGTATGTATGATAGGCAGAGGGTTGGAGTGTTTTAACCGAACGTAACACGAACCGTGTTGAAACACTCCGTTCCCGACTTTCCGCCGAATTTTTGAGGTATTTCGTGTTGAGTGGCGGAACTCAACGCCGCTTTTGTTTGTTTTTTTTAGCAGAGTACCATACCACCACAACTGTCGAGTTTAAGCCAATATAGTAAATCAACTCCATCATTCAACTTTCATATGAGTTATCAAAACAAAAAAAAACCTGAAGAATCCATTATATGAGCCGGTCATGAGCCGCTGGTCATCCCCGCTCCAGCAACACTCGAACTTGTCGAAGATACAGTCGTTCTCATACAACGAGCACAGTTTGGAACGTAGGTACTCATGTACCTGGGAGGGAGAAATAAAATTAAGAATATTTTTTTAAATTATATAAATATCTTATTTTATTATGAAAAAGTTAGGCATCACTACGTACATAGTGATTTGGTTTGCAATGTTTGCATTATTCTATATCTAGTGCCCTACATGATGTAGTGCACTTTATTTTCATGCTATATCCCGCTTAAAGAACCATAATATCGATGAGAGTGGCAGAACTCAACGCCTCGCGGTCTTGTTACCAGACCGACAGAATCATAATGCCTTCTCTAGGATGGACATCGAACCCACAACCACAGCGTTTAAAATCAGACGCTGTGCCGCTGCGTCAACGTTCGTCTCCATAAATGATTTAAAATACAAATTAAATAGTCATATTAATTGATGAACAAATAAAATAAAATTTACTTACTGGATATGTTTCTACAGGTTTTGTTTCCATTCTAAGATCCCATACTTTTAAACCTAAATAGTCCCTGGACATCATGTATCTGTGAAATTATTGATTCGTGTTTAATTTAAAATATAATCTATTATTTTTTTAGCTTCACGCCATATCCGATCCGATATAGGCCGATTGCGTATTATTTTTCTTCTTTCAAATGATATAAAAATGTACGAATACATCATGATAAAAACGAATTTAGCACGTTTACACTCTAAGCTGACGATATAATACTCTTAAACAACCAACCTGCCAGAATTACTGAGCTTAACATCGCTAATAGATGATATGATCTCTGAGAAGAAGGACCTCGCGTGAGGGTCTTCGGGCTCCTCGAACAATTTGGCGTGACGGTCGCACAGCGCCGCCGCCCGCATGTCGCATAGCCTTATTGTACCTAATTTTTAAATGTGGAAATATTTATTAACAATGAAATATTATTAAAGAAATCTATATGACGATATACGCGTTAATCTCAAGAACTACGGTTTTAATTTGAAAAAAATAAATTGATAAATTCCTTTCGAGTTGGTCCATAATTATAGGAGTTATAGTCCATTAATTAAAGAAGTTTATAGGTTATACTACATCACGTTAATAATTTCAATGTGAGAGTGTTCTGGGCATTTAGAATTTGTCACATATGACACAACTCTTATATATTTCCATATTCAAAGCGGACGAAGCCACTGTTAGGATGTTAATAATAAAAGTATAACTCACCCTTACTACTAGAATATACAAAGAGATTACATTCAGTCGGGTGGAACTCCGCCGCGGTAATAACCTAAAAAATAATATGTTTTATACAAAGGAATTCATACAAAAAAATGATGAATTTTTTTAACGTAACTTAAATAAGAATCGTCAACGATAAATAATGAAAAAAAAAATCCTCCCAACTAACCTCGGTAAGTTCCTCCATATTGGCGGGCTTTATATCAACAATGTTGAAGCTTTGGTCGGTGATCTCCAAGTGCCAGAGATTGATGCGCAGATCGTCCGCCGATAGGTACGTCTCTTGGTCGGAGTTGAGCGAAATGGAGTTTATGTGGTAAGTGTGCGCGTTTGCGAATATTCTCCTGCGAAAAAATATGTACACTTTTACTATTTTTTTTTTCAGCCTCACGCTGTATTCCGCATATAGGAGGTTAAGCAGAAGGAAAGTTATTATTGAACATTTTACAATAATCTGTGTCATATGTAAAATTATATTCTTCTTCTTATTATTTAGTTTAAATAATTTTTCTTTAAGATTTTATAAGAATAGGAGTTTTATAGCTAGCAACTTCCCTTGAATGAACAAGTTAAGTTCAGTTTTTTTTTGTTCTCGTAAAAATTTGAGTCTGCTTCTTTACACTTCCAAATTCATTCATTCATTTACATGCCAAATTAAAACTTTTTAAGTCCATTAGCTTAGGATGTTACCTATATTTTTTCTTAAAAACACATACAAACATAAAAAATAATCAAAATAGTAATTATACATACAAACAAATTGCTTTGTTCAACTAAGATTAATTTCTGCCCACATAAAGGTTAATAGATAAACTGTACATTGATTATCAGTCAAGTGACATTGTAAATAAATAAATTGATCTAAATCAATACTAATTGTTGTTTGTGTAATTAACTGAAAATTATAGTCAATTTATGAGTTACATATAAATTGTCAAATATTATGTTGCTGTAGTAACCGAGGCTGTAATACAAGGGCACAAGCGTTTGACTGTAAACGCGACGGTTATGGGTTCAACTCCCAGTCGGAGCAGTAAAATTACACTTTTTATTTCCGCGCTTTAGTCAAAAACGACGCGACGCGTTTACGGATTCGACTAGCTTTCACTAGCTTTTGTTTGTAATATTTTTATAGTTTACTACAAGTACATAGACAAAAAGAAGATTTTGAAACATTTGTCACATTTAGACAACTTCTGTAAATCCTTGCCGACACTATTATAAGTCAGAAAAATATACTCATTTCAAAAAAAAGTATTTCCCATAGTATTGGACCAATCAATCGCTTTCGAACAATAATTGCATGATATCGACGTAATATTATCATTTTAATATGATCCTAAATTCCATAGAAACCTTCATATATGAAGTATTTGTAAATAACCGTATAATTAAATTAACGGCATATCTAGGTACTCAAAGATAAGCTTAAATTAAATTTTGTAGTGGATTTCAGTTAGCAAATCTGCCCTAATCTTTTAGTTAAATACATATATAGATACACTTATATTAGAAGTCAATAGTCAACGTTTTACGTCATAGTTCTATATAACAGACAAAATATTTATATAAATAAGTCAATAGGCAATTGTGCCAGGGAATCTTTTTCTTACTTTTTATGTATATGTTGGGAGTTCGTTTCGTTGTGTAAGAATTCAACGTAATAATCTTAAAAGATCTTCAATATTTAAAGTGTTTTCAGTTTCAATTTGCCTACACAAATGGGCAAAATAGAACCTAAAAATTTTTTTTTTTCTGTTTGTGTGTTTGTTACCGCTGATCACAGAAACATCTTAAAACGTTTTAAATGCAGTTTTCACTATTTTATTTTGGCCAACTCGTCTTAACTAACGAGTTTCATTTCAATTGGTACATAAATAAAAAAGTTATATCAATATATTGTGTAGTTCATTCAAGTCAGCGAAACCGCGAGCTGCTCGCTAGTAACAAATAAGAATTTTACGTTTATAATCCATACAAAATCGTGTTAATATAATATAATAAAAATTACCTGGGCGAAGCCTCCACCATTAGGTCAGCCGGACGCACAGTGGGCACTCTCAGTTGAGTCACTCTGGTAGGGTCGCGAGGTCGACCGCCCTCTTCACGCGTGTTATAACCCGTTACACGCTTATCACGTTCTGAAACCTAAAAAATAATATGTCGGCTGTAATATATCTTAGTAATATATCTGTTATTTGTAGAGATAAACAGAGGCATCTTATAGCAAGCAAGGCCGAGGAAACTGAGTATTAAGACACTGTTTATTTTTCATACAATTGAGGCCAGTCGTGGCGCAGGAGCACAAAGTGTGACTGTAAACGCGATTGGTTATGAGTTCGATCCCCTTAACGAAATAAAATATTTATTTAAATTTATATTTTCATTGCTCTTGTGTTAAGGCAAAGTGTGGCGTTAAGTTAATACAGCGTGAAGCAGTAATATATTTTTTAAATCTATTATATTCTTTGATAACATATTTTGTATCTTGCACTTAGCATAGTAGGCAAAGAGAACCTGGGAACGTAGTGTTAAAACACTTACGTTGACTTGAGACATTGCGTGTTGAGTGTCGGAGTGAGAATCGAACTCACAACATGTCTCGTTTACAGTCGCACGCTTGTGCCTCTGGTCCCACTGGCCTCTAATAAATTTAATAAGAATACATAATTCATCTATAAACATATAATAAGTCTTAACTCACTTTCCATAATTTAATAGTCTTGTCGTTAGTAGAGAGAAGGAAGTGTGCTTGATTTTTCCGCTTGAGCCATCTTATTTTGTTGATTTTCTCTTCTATTTCCAATGACTTGAGATAATCGAACTCGGGCTCGTGGGACTGGAACGTTGAGTATACGTTGTATTCGCCCTTCTTGGGCACACATTGTTTTGATGCAGGATCTCGCTGTAAAAATAAATATATATGTAATATATGAAATAATTGAGCCCGTCGTGGCGCAGAGGCACAAGTCACGTCACACGACTGCAATGCGACGATTGTAAGTTCGATTCGTTAAATTTTCTGAACTTTTGCGCAATACTCATTCTGTAATAAAATAATCAAGAGTAGGAAAAATCCTAAATTCAAACCTGCGCAGCCATATACAACTAACTTCAGAGTAGCCACTATTCGACGACCGTACTATAAAAAATATTTAAATTTAAAAATTTACCTGAAATATAACAACACGTCCACCTTTGTCACCTGTGGCGAGCAATTCGCCATCGTGGTTGAATTCGACGCATGATATCAGATCGGCCTCTGTAACGTCGTCCTCGAGGGTGCCTTTCACCTGGCTGAAACACCATGTCGTCTCCCCACCATTGCCTAAAGAAAAACACTAATGTATACGGAGAAAAATCGATTTCTCATTAAAAAGAAATAAAACGTTTGCTCTTTTATCAAAGTATTAAAGTCAGCGTCTGTCAAAATATAAAAGAGTAACATGCGTTGTAGTGATTCTACTTCACATTTAGATTATAATGAAACTTTTTCAAGAAACAAATTTAGGACTTCATATTGAAGACTAGTCTAATAAAATATTTAAAAAAAAATTCTTAACTACTAAATCGTAAAAAAGGTATTTATCACATATCAAAAATGAAGACTGATTCACAGCAATTATAAGTTAAATGGTACAATTAAGAACATTCTGCATTCTCCAGAACAATATTCTATTGACTTTGAGTTTTTACTATCCTTTTAAAGTATATCAAAAGATATAATTAAAACTGTAATGTCCTAGAATTAACACTTTATTTACTGTGGTTTAAATAAATACTTAAACTTTTTCAATAAAATATATTTTTTTTGTTTATTGAAAAAAAATTGTCCACAGTGAAACTACTGTCCTGTTCTCTGCTACATTTATCTTAAAATAACGATCTCTCCAAAGTAGTGTTAAAGACACTATGTTCCCCAAGCACCACTCAATTTTGGGAACTCTATGCCGCGCTTTATCATTTTGCGAGAGCAAGAAAATAAAAATTATTCGAACCCACGACCATCGAGTTTACAGTCAGATTTATATTTTGTGATATTTCATAAATTACTTATATTTCACGCAATTTTAAAATTAAAAAGTTAAATAAGCTCCAAAACCAAAACGTTCGAAACATTTTAAAGCTCATACACTCAAATTATTTTAAGAGAAATGTTATTAAAAAAAGCTGTAAGGTAGTAGCGATACACAGTCATATTTATATAAGAGTTAATCATAGATTGAAATATTAACAGATATAGATAAAGAAATACGGAAATGCAATGTACTCTACAAAAAGATGGGCTACAAGAGATAAAAAAAATAAAAATAAAGGTTCTCGCATTAGTTCTCAGGTTCTTGCAAATGTCTTGCAGTACTTAACTGCAATGAATATTTTTTGTATAAATATTGTATTTATACTAAAATTGTTTATTTACAAATAAAAATACTACTAGTGATGTCTTTGTCTATAATTCTATATTATAATCTAAAACCTACATAATGAAAAATCTACCACAGATAAATAACAGGTTAGTACAAATTGTTTTTAGCTTTACACTTTAGCCTACAAAGCACAGTAAGCGCACTGAGAGATGGAGTGGATTGACACTCTGATTTCCAATTTTAAAACATTGCAAAGGGAGAAACTCAAAACAATCGAGTTTACAATTTATGCTCACTGAGCTATGATGGCCTCTTAACTAATTGCTAATATTATTCAATGTGTTCTTTTTAATGCTTTCTTTTAAGATTTATGTAACATTTTTGTTTGTTAATTTCATTTATGTATGCAATAAAGAATTTTATCTATCTATTATTCCTAATAATAGTTATCTAATCTTACCAAATCTAATTCCATTCAATAGTTGAAAATTAAAAGAAACTATTACAAAATTATCTATGATATTAAAAGACTAACAAACAAACTATTTTATCAACAAAATAAATATTAAATTGTCTTATTAAATCTACTTAAATATATATAGACATACAGTCGCATGTGGAATTCCAGTGGAATCGACAAGTTTGCTGTCTCCAGGCTAAGTCCTGCCGAATGTAATTACTAGATTGCCAGGGCACTTCTTTCTTCTTTAACATTACTAACTATTACTTAAAAATATTTAAGAAAACATGTAAGAATTTGAATATAGCAATATTCTTGCCCACACTTGGAAACTAAGCCACTGGTCACTAAGCCATACATCAAGCTAAATCACAATTTCTTTTTATTAATATTTCTTTTCTAGTGTTATTTTCATTCCTAAGTGTGAACTTAGGAATGAAAAATACTTATTTAGAAAACACATGAAAAATTTAAATGTAGCTGGATTTGAACCCGTGGCTCTTGGAAACCATCCAAGTGCTTTGACCATCAATCCATATGCTCTCATCAAGCTACTTCAAAATTCTTATACGCTTACTAATTATTTATGGTGTTAGTTAAAATGTTTTGTACATTTTCTAAATAAGCATTTTTGTTGTTTTTTAGCTTCACATTGACCCTAGGAGCCAAGTGTTAAGACACCTTGTACCCCTTAAAACACTTCCGTTACCCACTATCTACCTAATTATTGAGGCATTGCATTCTTATTCACTTATGACAATATATTTACGTTGTTAGCAGAAGCCTAGTGACCAGTGGGCTTAGAAACTTAATGCATGTTCAAGTTTCCTACATTAAAATTAGTTTTGTTGTCTAAAATATTTTTCTATCCTATTTTAACACAACACTTTTAAAATAAAAACACTGCTAATATTCTAATATTTCACAGATAATATAATTAAAAAAAAGAGTACATTATAACTCTGTGTCTAAACTGAAAATGATAGAACAATAAACTAAAAACATGTTTCTAAAGTGGTTGATATATGATACTTTTCAATTAAATGTAATATAATAGTTCTTTTGATGAATCAAGAACAAAATAAACCTGTTGTAGGAAGTACATACTTGTGGTTGACATATAAATAGACCTGACATTGTCTTGTAACTATTGTTTTAAGGGGACCTATACTCTACACACTGCTGACTAATTTAAATTTAAAATAAAAAAATAATCAAGAGGATTGTTGTTATTTACAAAATTATTCAAAATTTATTGTGTATAGTAAAAAAAAGTATCTATAAAGATAAGATTAATGATGTGTTTAATATGTATAATAATTTATTATCTTTGGTATTGCACTACATTTATTTTATGTGACAATTGTGTCATATAAAAATAACTATAATTTGTAATGTTTTCAGTCATTTGTGTCAAAAATTACTATTATATAATTTACATTTATTATTAGAGAAATTCAATTCAAATTATACTAACACCTCATAAAAACCAAATATACAGGATAAAAGGGTCACAAGAACAAAAAAGTTGAAACTGGCATACAGCCAAGTTTATGGTGCATAAGTGTAATCCTTTGCCTAGCAACATGCTGATTAAAAAAGTCTTAGATAAAAAGTAGGTTTCTGCACAGATACTACAATTCTTTTGTTTTTTTTATCATTTCAAAATATATATCTTTACCCTAACATGATATGGGTAACATGGGGCCCACACTAATGGGGATCTTGAATGGCTGATAAAAAATCATAATGTTCCAAAAGTAAAGGCTAGAATTTGTATTTTAAATTAATTTGATTAAAAAATTCCAAATTTCCAAAATAGAATGAAAAAATCATTTTAAGAATATTTTTATCTGTACTTTACAAATGGTATGGTTAGTTTTTCTGAAGATGTGTGGGGCCCCAAAAAGCACAACAGGCCCTGCATATGATTAACAATTATGACTGTAGTGCTCAAATAAGCTTAACCAAAAATCTATCTAAAAACTTTTTAATTTGTAGTTTGGATCGTGCACATTATATAGAGTATAAAAGATTTTTCAATAGTTATGAGTTATCATATTATAGTAAATATAATACACAAATAGTCTAATTTAGTAATTTTAGTCACAAATTATATTTGCTACATTCTGCTTACATCAAAATATTTTTAGTGTTCTAAAATCCTTTTGACAAAACTATGATATAATTATGTCATTCCTATATTAGTCATAATCAAAAATCAAATCAGCTTCATGATGTATCCCACGGCAGGGTAGGCTGAGGGAACCTAGTGTTAAGACACTAGTTCCCCACTTTCTGCCAAATTTTAGGGGCATTGCGTGTTGAGTAGTCATAATCATCAAATAATTAAACACTCAAGCAAATAATAATACTATTTTTCATATTATTCTGTTAAATAAAACCAGTTATAATTTACAAAACACATATTTGTATACAGGTAAAGGCAGATAAAAAAAATAATTTCAATATCTAGTAAGATAACCATAGTCTCTGCCTATCACTTTGTTTATTATAACATGACCTTTACTGAACTATAACTATGCTTTAGAAAGTTACAATGACATAAGAACACATCTGTTGTCAATTACCAAGTAATAAGTATAACAATATCAGTTGCATATATTAGTATATTCGTCAATAATAAGTTGCGAAAACAGGTTTGATGCGGGTCTACGAAAAAGCACTCTCACCTGTATATAACCTCATGTGCTGATATTCCACTATGTTACAGTACAATAGTTTGGGTTATAGATAAAATGATTCAATAATAAACCTAATATAATAGCTAAAATCTGTTGACCATAGCGATCTGACCTTCGAAACACGATCAACAAATAAAATCATCTGTTCACACAAACAATTACTGTTTTATGCTGTAATATGAACTGTAAACGTTAATACGAACTAAAACAACTGGTAAGACATTTGCAAGAACCTTCTTTCCACCACATACTTGCGATATCAGCGAAAAAGGGCCAAATATTAAGTGTTAGAACTATCGGCTTTATACAATAACCAAACACTTCC
The DNA here is from genome assembly GCA_001485965.1 of Heliconius ismenius. NCBI lineage: Eukaryota > Metazoa > Arthropoda > Insecta > Lepidoptera > Nymphalidae > Heliconius > Heliconius ismenius. Next base: position 6,471 of record FAPP01001430.1, on the reverse strand, counting down.
CACTCAAATATACTTCGTCACTATATGTAAACACTAATAACTAAAAACCACACTAAGTACAAGAACATTGCATTTACCGTCGGAGTTCGAACGATAAAACATCTTCGACTTATTGCGATTTCCGATTCCGATTTCGCCCTTCTCTCGGGCGCTAAAAGTCAGCACTTACCGGCCATGACAAAGCCCAGCACAATAACTTTAAGAAGTTCGATAGTTTTAGTACACAATCACTTTAGTATATTGCTAAAACATTACACTGTATTGCCGATGAAAACTGATTAAAATCATTTCAACGTTACATCGGTAAAAAGCAATGGCGCTCCGAAAATTCAGAAATACATACAATAATTACTGCAGAGAACAGTGTTGCCACGCCTAAGCTAAGATTTCTACTATTTCTACCATAACGTTTTTTAACGTTTAAATTTCTTGTTTCCTTAATAAATAACTGAGATTGGCCGAACAAAAAAATTGCTTGTTTATAAGCTATTTAAGTATACAGTATTTTGCTGTTTAATATTATCTACTTAGTTTATTTAGGTGATGGTATGGTATGATTCTTTGCTTATGCCATTCTGAACGTGCCAATAGTAGCATAAGTTTAAATAGTTAAAAGTTAATACTTTGTATATTATAGTAAAAATTTTATCAGTCAATTCAATTTATGTCAACGTCATAATATTTAGTTTGTAAATAAATTAAATTAAATATTAATTATTAATAATTATAAATATACAAATAATTTCTAATTAATATAATAATTAAAAATTAATTAATATATTAAATATTATGGTGTAAATGAATATAATATTAAAATATAATTATTTTAAAGAATACGTACATAAGTAATAGTTTTATCAAATACACATTTAGTTGATTAAGTTAATTAATCATTATATAATTTTCAAAAAATATTTTATTAAATCATTAATTAAAATATTTTTAATTCATAATAATTCATATGATATAAGCAGATAGATTTAATAACGTATATTTTTTTCTACCAAATTAGTTACTTATATGTAAAATGGCAACAAAATCAAACATTACGTCAAAATACTGTGAGTTTGCTGCAAAGAAGTCACGCAAAAGCGCGCATTTCAGTGTTCTGGTGCTGCCATCTATCTTTGCATTTAGATAAGTAGACTACTTTGCAAAATTGAAACGGTTAATATTTAAACTTCGCGTCAAATACGTCTTTATAAATAAATTCTGAGCTCAATATTTAGAGCAATTATTACTTTAGCTGTATAATTTTTTAGGTTAGGTTCGTTAAGAGGAAAAATATAAATATTTAATTGTGTTAAATCCAGGGTTAAGTAAGTATGTAGAATATTTACATTCATCAACTTGTATAAAATTTCTTACACTTATAATTTATGATAATTATGTATATTTTTAAATATGTAAATGAGACTTTTAGTCTACAAAATTATATTCAGTTCCACCTCTTACCGTTTTTATTTCCATGATCAAATATAACACTTAATTTTTGAAGACTGTTCTGCCTGGCCTCAGCGAAGAGTCGCCTTTTGTTTTTCGGCGAAGGCTGCGTGGCTAAAGGCGATACCACCATCGTTGTAGTCGCCATGACTTACACCATGACCTTAAAGGATAAAACGAAACTTTTTTAACAATTTTCTATACTTATATTATAAAGCTAAAAAAATTGGGATTGAAAAGGAATTTCTTTTATTTAGAATGTGTCATGGGTACAGGACTCAATCTTAAGTTTGAGTTCGATCTTGAGACGTCGTTTTCATTCATAAATTATAATTATACCTATGAATGATTTCAACTAGTACCAGATAATACAAATTTGATGGTTAAATTAGGTATAGGTATATATATAGTGTATAGGTGAAACTCCATTCTTTATTTTCGGGCTGAATCCAAGACATCGCGAAAACGCGATGTCTTATACTCAACAGAGTTGCGTAATTCAACGCTGTGTCTTGTCTGTTGCCCTATAATGAAGTCACCAAATGCTATTGGACAACGATGTTTATTTTACGAAATAAACTTTACATCGCAAATGGCATTTAGGAATTAGGCAATTAGGTACAAAACATTTTTCCATAGAAGTATTATTAATGAAGAGAGTAAACCTTATAGCCCAAGATCCCAGAGCCGCTAGACCTACTTCATTTTAGCAAAGCTGAAATTTTGAGGACGGTCTGGGGGCCCTGGGATCTCAGTCTATTAGCTCTATGTTTTCTTTTCGTGACTTACGCTTAGCATTTGCATGTGAAAAAGAGATATATTATGGTAAATATTATTATATTGAATATTCACGACTTTAAGATCCGTATAAAGTTATATTTGTTGGGGTTTTTCATGCACACATAGTTACGTGTTCGTATTCGCATCGTAATGTAGACATTTATTGGTAGGTTGGTAAATCTTATCTCGTTATTCTAAGTCGACGCAATTCAAATGAAAGAAAAAAACATTTTGTTTTTTCAAACTATGCATGGTTTTTGTTGCATATTGTATGGATTTTGTAATAAAAATCATCGCGTAACCTTCCTAACATTAATGATTTTTATGAGAAAGTGAGAATATGCAGAACAAATAAAGGAAAAATCAGAAATAAATGCAAGTTTATATTTCCAAAAAAAACCATTACATACGCATACGTCCGCAATTATAAATTCCCTTTGACGTACAAGCCTGAAATTGATACGGAACTCTAAGTGGTTGGAGTGAAGGATTCCTTAAGTAAACATTTCATCATTTTCAGTCTACGAATACAACTTAGTTATCTTATAGTAGTTCCTAAAAATACATCTTTTTTACTTATTTTTCACAAAAAAAATATGAAAATAAAAAAAAGGTTTACCGTTTTTTACTTCCACTCTGTTCAAAAGGCGTTAAAAACAACATTAGTAATAAGTGAATGGACACATAATTTATGCTTAATTTCGTCATGGCGTTCAGTAAATTTTAAAGAAAAAAAACGTGACAAAAATTTCGTCTGGTATAACTTAGTGTATCATAGCTTCTTTAAAAATATTATTTACGTGTTTAAAGATACTTTTGATATGGAGATGCGCTTATTATTCAAAAAATCGTGAGATAAAAAGTAAACAAACCATAAGAAGTTTACTAAAGGTTATTAATGAAGTTAATATATATTTTATAAAAATTACTATGGAAGTAATACGCTGATAGCACTGTAAATAATAATAAACAACGATGTCTGTATAACTTATCTAACAGTATAAGTCTTTTTAAAAATAGTATATCATAATTGACTTAAATTATTTTAGGGGAACCTATTACTTAGTGTTTTTGAAATTTTAGTGAAGTTAGCCTAGCTTTAAGACATTCTGATTCACACTTTTCGACCAATTTTCGGGATATAATTGTATTGACTAGCGGAACTCAGGCCCGCGTTGTCTTATGCTAGGAACAGTGCTGGGAATTGAATATTCGTTCCGTTGAGTAGAAATTGAATCTGAAACGTCATGCTTAAGGTTGGACTGGCCTTTGCTATAAGTCAAAGGCGATACCTCGAGAATTCGGCGGGAAGAGTGGAACGTAAGTCTTAACACTATGTTCCTAGGTTCCCTACAAAGATGCGCGTTACATCGTAAAGCTATACAACCCAATATACGAGTACATAATGGAATAACTACTCTAATTTCCCTCATAATAAAATAACAATTTCTTTTTAAAACTAACGTGATTTTTATATAGGAGTGTTGACTATTTAATTTTTTTATTAATGTTATATACCTCCATCGATAAACGTGTTTCTTCCTATTACATTTTATTTATTTATTTACAAGAACATCGATGCATTTATGACCACAACTGTTCTTTAATTCTAACAATATCTACAAATTACTTAATAGGACTCAATGAGAACCGATTCGCACCGATCTCTTATGATTTGATGCGGATTTCTTTGGTTTTTCTTTATATTAATAACTGGCTAATTGGCCTATTAGATAATGACTATTGAGAAAGTCGAAGTCAGTAGGTTCGATTCCGACTTACTAATAAGAAATCGTTTCAATGTTTGTTATGTAAGTAAAGATTGGAAAGATAGTAGTTCTCTAAGTTCTTTAATTTATTTCTTTTTGAATTTCAATATATAACTAAATAAAATAAATTAGTTTTCATTTTCAGTGATAAGAAGAAAAATAAAATCATTTTATAAAAGATTTGACTTACTATATCTTACTATAAGATAATTAAAAAAATAAATAACCAAGTTACATATAAAAAAAACATAACCTTATATACTTAAAAAATCACCGTATAAAGCTAGATCAATAAAGGGGATAATAAAAGAATCATAGCTATTTTCGTTTCGATCTCCTTCCCTTTTTATATGTAAGTATTAATGTACGATAAGTCTTTTATCGCAAAACCTACTTTACGATAGAAATAATATATAATATGGGATTATTTAGGATTATAAAACTATATTTGACCTTTATTTTTTATGTTCAATCAAATTTTATTACTTTATAAAATCGAATAAAATCGAAAAAAATCGAATCAAGATTTAAGAAATCGAATCTTGACCCAAAATGTTGTTTTAAACAAGAAAAAAATTTCCACACTAAAAGCACAAAATCTCATTTTCATTCGATAGGTAGTTAATCATCTTTAAATGTAAGTAAGTAACTAGCATCTTTATAAAGTAGGTATAATTATAATATAAATAATTCCAAACAGTATTAACTGCTGGTTAATTTATAGATACTAAAATATTTACTAGATAAACCGAATATAGAAAGAGCAAGCTATTAAAAAAAATTATTCCCACGAATGGGAATCGAATTCAAAACCGTCGTTTTTACGGCCAGACGCTATACTGCGCCACGACGGCCTTTATAAAAAAATATATATTTATAAAATAAATTCACGCTGTATCCCGCACATAGTCACCTAGTGTTAAAACACTCCGTTCCCCATTTTGCGCCGAATTTTGGAAGCATTGCCTGTTGAGTGGCGGAACTCAACGCCGCGCTTTGCCTTGACGCTAGAGCGAGGAAGTCAATATATAAC
>FAPP01001429.1:0-12962 GCA_001485965.1 Heliconius ismenius | reverse complement strand
TGACAATTCCATCCTGTATAGCAAAGTAGACACGTAGAGCTCAGGGTCAAGACACTCTATTCTCCGCTTTCCATTTGAGTCCGATACAATGTTTCTGAGTGGCGGACCTCTTCGCCGTGTTTTATCTTATACAATATCATAATAAATAAAATTCTTTATGTCCAAAATTAATATATATTTTTTTCAGCGATAATAAAATTATGATATAAAGTATGTATAAAATAATAATAATTATAAAAAAAAAATTTCAAATAATTTTTCGTGTAAAAACTAATAACAATGAAGTATTAATTTACTTAAAAGTTTAATGAACAATTTTCAGTAAAATAATTGAAAATAATATATATTTTTCTTTCTCATGTAAACACAGACAACCCGCAAAAGCCCACCCTACAACAAAAATACCACTCGTAGTCTCACTATCGTCATTTCATTTCGTTATCCCGTCTCATTACACTATATGTACTCTAAATACGATTTTATAATGTGTGAACAAGCTTCTTATTTATATAATAATAAAAAGTATTATTTAAATTTTTAAATTTAATTTCTATGTATAGATTTCAAGATTTCTTTTTATTTTCATTTATATAAGTAATTATTTATCTAACTATATACTACTTCTAGTGCGCTATTTATTAGCTGTGGTCAATCACTAACGCGTGTCATAAACATGTGCTCCGGTTGCTTTTTTCAAATTTTCAGTGTAATTTTTATTATAAAACGCTAAAACCGCCGTACCGGCCTATGCATCGTCTGTAAACCTTTCTAAAATAGATTTTATGGCACTAAGAAAATAATAATTATTCTATGTTTACTTGCTAAAATATTTAATTTGATTTGTCTAAATGAACTGTCCCTACGTCCCCGAGCAAGCCGATCAACTAAGTAGCGTTTACGCGTCAACTAATGAGTTACTTTTGCTGCGTCGTCTGTCACCATTCAGTTTTTTATATGAACCAGAGCACATTTTACGGATACACTAAAAAGCGTTCTATATATCAACGACTGTTTGACGATCGTGGTGGTTAATAAAATACTCTTTTTCTATAAATCGGAGTAATTTTTTACCACAAAACAACTGTTATTGCTTTCAGAAATTCAGCGTTACCATTAAAAATATTCTTCATCATCATCATTATATACTTATCGGCCTTCCCCATTTATATTTATATCATCTGCATTCCGAAAGCAATCGTGCATTTTTATCCAAAAATATATACATACATGACCACTAGCTAAACGAACTATCCATTCGACGAAAGTAAAAACGAGAGAACTCCATTGGAAAATTAATACATCAAAACTTTTTGGCGTAATACATTTCGAAATACTGGTTTCGTACCCGCCATCACTACATATACATATATAAATATAACATCTTAAAGTTAGCAATCCAAAAATATAAAATGTACATGTTGCATTCGTGCGCCCTCGGGTGACCTCCCCCCCCCTCACTACCCCTCTCCTTCCCGCACATTAAAATTGCGCGAATTTTAATTGCATTCAACAAATAGTAACTAGTGATTATATCTTTCTGCGGAAATCACAAACTTGTAAATTAATTGGTAATTATTACACAACATTTATCAATTGTAAATGAATTTATTAGCAATTGTTATATTACAATAACCAATTTATTGGTAATTGTAAATTCCGCACAAATAAACGATTACTTGTTAATCTTTTATTGTTAATTTCAATTAAAATATGGCCAACTCTGCCGCACCCCCACACACCGCGCGTCCCTAAACTCAATCTCGTGTCGTGTTCGCGTGTCTCGCGACTTTTGCTTCATCACAACACCAGAGGGTGCAAAAGCCGCCACAACTGGACGGTTATTCTCGAACTGCGTCGCGTTACATTCGTCGTTTTCGTCTAAATATACGTATATTATTAACGTTATCTACTCAGTTTTTATTTTATCTTGATTACATAAAGACAAACCATTGGAATACTGTTAATAATATATGAATCCATATCTATATGACAACTCCGGGCCTTACAAATCTCATTAAAACAAACAAACTTGTAAAATATGCAAGTCCAACCGATGAAACAAAAACAGATGTAAAACATTAGAATTATAAGACAGAAACATATGTAAATAAAGCCCTCTTTAAAATTGTTCAATTGAAAGTCAATAAACGTATAGAAACAATAAACGTGGCGTACAAAGTAAGTAAGGAATCTGTCCCACGGCCCTGCACAAGCAAAGCAACCATAGTCATTCGTAACTTTTGCTTTATAAAAATACGAATCGAAAATATCTCGACGGCAGCACGTCGTCTTAGTTAAGCTATGATTACTTCTAAACTCTTAAACTATATCTATACGACTACATTAAAATATCAGAGAATTCAGAAAAAGGGAATATTTAGGTATTTATTTCTATATTAAGTGGTGCACAACCTTATTTTTTTCATGAACGCTAGATTATTATAGCATTTAGCTTTATCGAGGATCTAAAAACAAAAATTATTAATCTAATAAACTAACTTTAAATTGTTTATTTATTAAATATTATAAATGTAATAGGTATTGAAGTAGGAACTAGGGGTGGGGGAATTTTAATACTTAAACTATAGTGTTCACTTTTAAATAAATTCATCTAAGATAAAGAAATTGTAAATAAGAAATTAATCAATCCCAAAGTTAAAACTATGAGGAATGTTTTCAAATAATTCTAAATTTTATAGGAATATTCTGAAACAATCTCATCTCTTCGTCAGGTGTTCGTCTAAATGCGTCGTTCTTGCGTCGACTAAAAGAGAATTAACCTATTAGGCTGGAATGAAACCTATATGGTAAACTTTAGACCAATAGTAAAACTAAGTACTTTTTTTTCTTAAATACGATAAAATCTCGAAATACTCACAGCTCGTCGGGTTTATTGTATTATACGCTAAGTGCATCTACTTTATAAGAACAGTGGCTTTTTAATAATTTGAATTTGTACTTAACCTACTTACTTTCAACTCCACCGTGAAAATCATGAATCAATAGAGCTAAGAAATCCAAGATTTGACTCGATCTCGAAACCTTGCATTGAAAGCGGGTGGTAAATTTAAAATAAATTATTTTTTCCAATTTTATCGTAAATGCACATTTTTTTTTCAAGTAGTGCCGTCGATGATTCTCAATATATTTTTTAAAGTTGCCAATATAACGGATGATCTAAGAAAATTACATTACATTCAATTTAGAGTTTTTTTTTTTTCAAAAATATGATTCCAATAAACGCCCTAAACAAATTTCTCAAAAATACATTATGAAAATATAATACAAATACGATAAAATTTATACTAAATATAACCCTGTCTATGACCTGAAGAGTTAAACACAAATACCAAATGAAGGTCAAACACGAATAAGACATTTAAAACAACTAATAGTAACGAGGTACAAATAAAAGTGCAAGGACAGAATATGGAAACAATTGCAGATAGTGTACTGGTTAAAACACCCTAAGAAGAATACAATGATAAATATAGTTAACCAACTGCGACACTCACATACGACAGTTCGGTTTTAACTGATATTAAATCAGTAAAAGCACTACTTTTACTAACTTATTATATGTCGATTCGTAATTTACGCCTTTGAATGAGGCAGTCAGTTATAAGTTTTTTTATATCTTCCAAAGCCTCAGTTACGTCTTCCATATGACGTACGGAAGAAGGCTGGAGGAATATAAGTTTGATAAGTATAAAGGATATTGCTATGACTAGAAGAAGGCAGTAATGTGTTTTTGAACCGATGTGATGATTTTAAATCATAAATGTATAACGTTGCCTATAAAATAATTAAAATCCTGACTCCGGCAGTTTTTATAGTTATTTTGTAAAAAGGAAGAAGAGATAATTTAGATTTTGATGCATGCGAAGTCCCAACATTTTAAATTGAAGATGTACGAGTGATAACTTAATTAGAAAGCAGTTAAATTACATCGATGTAATGGGTCAGGTCACATTTTAAACAGAAGCTCGATAAGAAGATCATCATCTGCGTCCATCGGCGATTCCGGTGCTAAGTAGTCAATGATCCTAGAACAAAGTAAATTGTATTATTTATCAAGGCATAAGCCATTTCTTCTTTTCCATTCCAAGATAATTGGATGGAAAGTGGAAAGCGTATTGAAAAGAGTAGATTAATTTTGTCTGTTTTATTACCACTAAATTGTAAAGTAGCTTTTAAATTGTATGATTAACAAATTAATAATACAAATAAATAAAAAATTATTAATTTGTTACATAAAAATTATAAGGGTACCTTATTACTTTTTTAACAAATACTTGAAAGTATTTGATAATATGATAATATTACCTATTGGGCGTGTGTGTACTGGTGGTGGGCCGCGGAGAGTTTTGGCGGGCACCCGGGCAGAGCCGGGCCACCTTCACGTTTTCGGCTCGTGCGCTCTGCAACCTGATCAAAATAAGTAAGAACACATATAATTCCATCAGAAAGTACTCTACGTTTAATCTATGGAGAAAATAGCGTCCTATACGTAGCTATTAAAAAAATAGTTTTAAATAAAAAATTGCGGGGTTTTTTTTCATGTTTTTAACGTAAGTATGTACCTAATTATTTTTTATTTATTTAAGAAAACAAACATTGACAATTACGGTATTTTTTTTAAATATAGTACGATATAAAAATATCTTAAAGTAAATTTGATATTAAAACCTAAAAATATAACATCTATTTACCAAAGTTTCGTTTCGTAATTGTCATATAATACTGTATAAATTAATAAGAAACTTTGCCTTTACATCAATATTTCGGTAACAGATGGTAAAATAAGTTATTTTTTACGGAATACGTGCACCACCACATATCATGGAACGTGACGATCCTAATCGTTTGTTATAGCAAGGGTGGAAAAATATCACGATCTTGGATATTAACCATAATATAGGGCGCAGGAAGAGTTGAAATTAACTTGCTCCGTTCTAGGAAGCAGAGAGAAGTAATTCCACAGTATTACAAAATACATTATTCTGTATTGGTGGTAATTTAGAACCTGTTTTATTTAGGATTCCGTGCCGCCCAAGCATTACCCACTCATTTCTCTATGGCGGTGGAAAGCAGGGTTTATACTGAGATACAAATCTTACTCCTTGATTATGTAATATAAAATGCGAGCTTGAATTCCATCGCCTGGACAAACGGTAAGAGCAGGTAAAGGTATTTGTAAAGATTTTTCTAAATATTTTAAAACTAAAGATATTGTGTCTATTAAAAAGAAACAATCTACCTATCCTATATAATAATAGAAATAAATGAATGTAAAAAAATGTATTCACAAATTTGTCAAAATTGTAATATAAATTACTTACGGTTGTTGTAAATTCCTCCCAAGTACTAGAAGCGTGAAATTTTATGACAAACTTGTAAATAAAGGTATAACTTATCATTTCATTTAAAAAAGTTATTTGCACTGACATTGAAAATTCATAGTCTAGGTTCAAATCCTGCTACGTTAAATTTTTTATACAAAACTTATAATTTTTTTATATAAATATTTCATTTAGATCTGACACTCAACACAAATGTCTCGAAGTCGGATGGAAAGACTGAAATGTCTTAACACTAATTTATAGAGACATTGAGTGGTGTAACTCAACGCCGTGACTTTAATACTTATTAATCTTTATAAAAACAAAAATGTTTCCTTACTTATAAATATTACTACAAATAAATTGATAAGCCCAAGGAATCCACCAAACAATCTTATATTAGATACGAAAATCAATACACGCATATTTCATATTACACTTTTATCCCGCCCTATAGAGAAGGGCTTTGGATCCCGTTACGAAATTTCGATATTAGTTTCTGGTAAACAATTTCAACCAGTCAAAGGACGAAATGGGCAAACATGTGGAAAATTATATGTGCCTGGCCTATAAATATTATAGACACTGTAAGCTATAGTATGTAATTAAAGTAACCTTGGAATAGATTCAATAGAAAATATGTGAATTATTTTATAAGTTGTTAGTGCTTTGTTTGTTGTAAATAATATTATTATTAATTAATTTTTTTTCAATTTAAATCTAATCATTTCAAGAGTAAAAAAATATACTTGTTATATCTACAAACAATTCAAACAATTTATCAAATACCTCACATTCTATTAATAAAATTACATGGAAATTATTAATAACATTTTAATTATTATTATATGAGAATCAAATATGTAAATGCCTAAAAATTACTTCAGTGTAAAATTCTTAACCAAAATACAGTGTTAAAGCAATACTAAGCATTATTTTTCTACTACGGTGGTAAATATTGCGTCTACAGCATAAAAATGAACATAAGATTGCAAAAAACTTTTTATCATCGTTGTAGATCTTTTGTTTGACTGTAATAGTGGGTTCGATTTCTACTAAAAAGAAAAGATAGAAAACGGCGTTAGATGCCGTCACTCAATTCACAAGTCACCAAGTGAGCTAATAATTGAGAATGGAGTGTTAAGACACCATGTTCTATTCTATTACCTATTCTATTGCTGGAGTAATTACGTCTAGATAAACATTTTAGTTTAGATCTTTTTACTGTTACTGAATATAAATTATTTTTATGTAAATAATGTTACTATTAATATTTTTTTATTATTATTCTTATTTATAATTAAAATTCGCTGACTTCTAATTACTGTTTAATAGAGAATATATTTTTTCTTTCTTTCTTTAATATATTTTTTTATATAATAAATAAACTAAATTTGATTATTTTGGTCTATTTATTTTTTTTAGAATAATGGCACTTACTTGATCTTGGTTTGTCGCATAAATTGTTGTATTTTTCTCGCTGCTTGATTTTGACGTCTTTGAGAATAGGTTCTCCTGTAAAATAGTTATTTATATGAACAATACTTTAGTTACAATATCTTACTGTTCATACTGTTTTGTATTTTATATGGACTGTAGAGGACAGAATTTATATTTTATTTGTAGAATAAAACCTTTTTATTATTATTATTGCATCAAATGCAATTGATATGGCATTTGAACGACTCGTGTAAGTACTAGAAAGTCCTCAAACTTTACAGGTATTTTTTTTCTTAGCTTTACGCTACCGGAAGTAACAGGATAGGCAGAGTAAAAATATGGAGGAAACAACGTATCTTAACACTTAAGATACTTCGTTCCTTACTATTCACCCAATGTTCGAAACAAGGCGTGTCGAGTGGCTGAACTCAACGCCGCGCTTTGTCGCGTTACTAGAATGGCAAAGTGAAAATAATTCATTCCTCCGAATGAGAATCGAACCCATAACCTTCGCATTTACAGTAAGACAAAAACAAAGATATAAATAAAACATTTTTACTTACTTAATAGGTGTAGCGGTGAGTCGTCTCTCCCTGTGAGAGCGGTACCCGCGCTGTATGACAGTCGCCGCCGCGTGCATCTGCTTCAAATACGCGAACTGAAACAATATATTAACTAAAAACACTATTTTTTTCATATACGTAAAATTTTTATCTATACTATAACGTACCTATAATAAATATCTAAGAAACGGCTTAATTGATTTAAATGCAGTTTTTACTATAGTATTTTGTTAAAAATTTCCATTAAGTGTTTGATTTATTTTAGTCGATTTATAAATTAAAAAGATATACCAATAAAACAGTACCTACTTTGATCACTTTAATTGGTGTAAAATAACTGTTTTATTACATTTGCTGAAAGTCTGAAACTGTAATTTAAGGGTTCCCGGACCCGAAGGATAAAACGGAACGCTTTTACTAAGACTCCGATGTCCGTCCATCCAACTGTTTGTATATCTGTCTATTTGTCCGTCTGTCACCGTGATATATATCAATTAATAGTAACACAGTTGATTTTTTTCAAATAATGTGTTTCTATTGCAATTCTAAGAACGAATACTAAAAAACAGTATAAAATAAATATTTAAGGGAGCTCAAATATAATAAAAGTGTTTTTTTACAATTTTTGTAAATACAGAACCATTCGTTTGCGAGTCCGACTTGCACGTGGGTGGCTTTTTTTTCAAACACTAGCTATAGTTATGATAAGCTTCAACCAGCTTCACTCTTTCTACCACATCGCAAGTTGGAAAACAGAGGGAACTTAGTGTCAACACTCTGTTTCGTTTCAAAATATATTCCATTTAAATCAAAAATATATTTTCAGCTTTACGTTATTATTCAGAAACTTCGTTCTCATTAAGATTCTTCCTTTCCCCAATTTCAACCGAATCCCTAAGGTCGCGCCTTGTCTCGAAACCAGAGTGAAAAAAGAAAATATTTAATTTCCTCGAGTAATCTTCATATAAGTAAGTTTGTAAACAATTGTATAAAAAAAAGCAAAAACCAGACCTGCTTATAACGTCTGTAACAATTCTGTATAGTGATGGCGGCGGCAGCGGCGCGACGCTGCAGGAGACGACCGCGGTACTGACGGTACGCCTTCTGGATGGTTATGGCTGCGGAGTATAACTCGCGCTGTTCACGATCTGTGACCAAAAAATTGTTTAAAAAACATATTCCTGGCCAAATATCACATTATTTGTCTAAATTTATTTCTTAAAGGTTTTTGTATCAAGGTTGAACTTGAAGGAAACAGAAAAAGTTGAACTTCGAATGGATGTATTCCTAAATATAATTTATTTATTTACTTATAAAATTTATTATAGAATTTTATATCAATGAGACCTTCATTATATTAATCAAAATGCAATGTATAACCATTTCATTGGAGAAGAGTCAGTAATTAGTCTTAATTATTTAGTTCTATTATTTATTTTGTCTACATGGGATTTAAATCCACAAGCAAAAAAAAATTCATATTACCATTTAAAGTGAGACTGGAGAAATGCGTGGTCGTATTCAAGAACTCCTGCAAAGTGGCTGACGATGTTGGCAGCGCTGACCGCGGTGAAGCTGGTGGAGGGGACAGCGCTGACCCGGGAGACACTGACCCGGATGAACATGGTGTGGAACCGCCACAGTACCTAAATGTAGTAATTCAACGTTATACTTAGTTATATCTATTATACTAATAATATAAATGTGAAAATTAGTAAAGATGGATATTTGTTACTCTTTCACATAAAATATACAGAACGGGTTTGGAGGAACCTTTCCAATGTTAGATAAATTTAAAGCTGTAGCGTTTTGCTGAAGTTTTAAAGAAATATATCAAATATATTTAACGTTTTAAGACAATAGTCACTTTTTAAATGTTATTAAGAGATAATTTACGAAGAAGGTTGATAACCACTATTGGCAAATAACCCTATTCTCATTTCCTAGCATTGATTAGTTGGATTAAAATAAGTATAGAATCTTCAACAGTAATTTCCCAAATCTGGTTAAACGATATATTGAATTACTTCATTGAACACGTAATGTCTTAAAAATCAAGACAGCGTAGTAACTTATTACTATTATACTTAGTTTCTCTAAAATATAATTTCAAATAGCATTATTTATACGAGAGATTAGGAAGAATATCATTAAAGTATTACTGTTATTAATTTAGATTAACTCTATTTACCTGTAAGTATTATCGCAGAACTCGAAGCTAAAATCACTACTGAACGTAGTGGTGTCGTCGAGTAGTGGCACGATGAGTGAGTCCTCTCCCACGCCGCTGTCCAAGTCGCAGCCGCTCAGAAGCGATGAACTCTCGTTCTGTTTATAAGAATGATTAAGTTAAAATTTGAAATTGATAATTTTAAATGAAACTCGTTAACCATGGCTATTTGTGCGTACATAAACCCACCATGCTGTTACAATCGTGTATAGTTTTTACCTCATTCTTGACAATTGTATTAAAATTGCAAGACTAACTGCTAAAAAATTGAATTTGAAAAATTTTGTGCATGAAAACGTTATTTTTTCTTGATAGTTTTGTTTCGTAATATTTTTCATCCCAAAATAACACGTTAAATTTTAAATATATTTATATGTTATGAAATACAACAATTACCTTTATTCTTTCTGGCAAAGCAGCTATGATTTGTTCGGCCAACGTGAATACCCGGTCATCCTGCTCCCCTGAAATCAATCGGTATAGTGGAATCTCGAAAGCAACAATTTCCTAGACAACAATTCAGTCACACCTTTCCATTTTACCCCATTCTCCCCAATTAATACTGTTTGTTTGATCTAGCAGAGATTTTCTACGGAACATCAGTTAGTTTAATCATAATATTATAAAAAATACATCGACAAAAAACCAATAAATGAACAACAATTTATACAGGGTGCCTTATTACGAAACCTTGGTGAAAGCATACTTACCAATAATTAATAGCGTATGTATAATTAACTACACATAAAAAGCCATTACATAAATATCGATTCATGCAAGCGATTGAGCGTCATGCAGTGTAACATTGTTTTTGGTGATATAGAAATTTAGTTAACATATTTCTTCTGTTTTAGGCGTTGAGTGTACGTTTGTATTGAAGATAGGAAACCACTTAAAACTGTTGTGTCTGGAAGTACAGTGATTGTGGATAGACCAATACGAACCATTGAAAGCGACATCGATGGACAACATCGAGAAGTTATACCGAATGATTCGTTTAAGTTTATTGTTTTTAATATAATAAATAGCATTTTTTTATTTGATTTAATAATAATAATAATAATAATAATAATAATCGTAAACCAAACAAAAAATATATAGAAATGAAAATATTTTAATAATGTACGATATAAAATAATCATTCGGTTCAACTTGTACAGGTAGCTACAACACCGGGACATCTCCGCTCGACAGGGTAGATAAAGAAGAATCTACAAGTGGTCTACCGATAGCGATGACGGAGCTACACTGCGACAGAAAGACAGTCGACGTTGGAAGAGAGGCCGGAGCGGCCATGCAGCTACAACATTTACAACATCGATACAACTCGAGCGGAGGTTTGGCGATTTGAAATGGTATAGAACAGTTCCACTGATCTCACATTAACAGCCAATCTCTTTAACACCTAATAAACACTAGTGTATACTAGCCGTAAAGCCAATTGTTTCTTTATCAACCGTCTATATGACAATTTTACGTGTTTCTTTTTATCTATAGCAGTATTATTATAATCAACAGATTTGATAACATCATTCACATAACAATTATCAAATACAAAACCTAAATAACCATTCAATTTTCATCTCAAATCATTTTGAAAAATATAATCACCAGTGAGTGGGGATTTTAGGCAGGTAGTCTATACCGTTTCGTTCGCAACTGACCTGCAGCGTGGAGCGGGCGCGCGACGGCGGCGGGCGGCGAGCGGCGCGCCGTCTCGCCTGACGGACGGACGGACAAGTCAGCTCTGACAACGATCGACACGCGAGCGCGCGCGCGATAAATACATCACACCGATATACACCCACTACTTTACTTTGACTTTAAACCTATTCGTTTAAACTTCTTAAAACACGGAATTTGATGGTATTGATTCCTGTGTAACATTATGTTATGCATTTTTTTTTTTTTTCGTTTGTTTAAAGATATTTGATTAAATATATTGAAGATTTCATTTGTTATTTAAGTATTACTATGTATAATTAAATTTATAGATATTAAATATTTTATAATATATTTCTTTGCAGGTCTTTAAAATCTCTGTAAATGTAATGTTAATCCAATTTAGGACTAACGATCCTGCAAATATTGGACAAATTTGTTAATATAAAGAAGGAAGTTGTCCTCATAACACAATAATAGTATTGATAATTTCAAAAGCTATCTTTTGGCTTATTTTGACCAATTTAAGATATATTTAATTTTCTTCTATCACACAGATACTAAAAAATCTAATCATATTATCAATAAAAATTATAATTTTGATCTAAAAAATAAAACAAAAATATAACAATTGAACAAAATTAATATGAACGCGATTGGTACTAAAGTTGAGATCGAAGTCGATCTTTAAAAATTAGGCGCCGTGCCGATGAAAATAAATAATCGTTTGCAAATGAAAATTTAACTGACTATGGATATGAATGTAAGAAAGGCTTAAACTTACAGAGAGCCAGGTCCATACGTCGGCCAAGTTTCATATCACCAAGGCTGTCTTCAGAATTGTCTGAGTCCAGAGGAAGCGACATGCTCCTTTCCCATCTGAAAAAGTTATATAAATAATGTTATGAAACTGAGTAGCTTGATCGGTAAACGCGCCAATCTGAGGAACTACTGGCTCAGATTGAAGAATTCTTTTTGTATGGATTATTTATGGCGCAATAGAATTTTACCCGACCGCAAGCAAGATACTTTTGTATTTTATCCTCACTCAAAGAATAACTTACTAAATAATTTTCATTCCCCGCTCTAGTAAGATAAACTGCCACGTAGAGTTTTGACTCTCAACAAGCGACGTTCTGACATCGAGTAAAAGGCGAAGAAAGGAGTGTCTTAACAGTAGCTTCTTTTCTCAGCTTAACGCTATGTCCGGGGAACTAGCTTGTGCCTAATTTTCGAGACACTGCGTTTTGGGTATTTTTTTTTAAATTTTATTACCAAATCAAGGAAATAAACGAAGTTCATTCCCTAATCGAGCTCACAAGCTTCGCGTTTTTATAAAAAGAAGTAAAAATATATACCTCGAAGATGAGTTTCCGTCACTTTTATCAATCGCAGAGCTGGATCTGAAAGCATCCGCCATATTGATGCCGCTATCAATAGACGGTCTCTTGACAAGGTTGCTTTCCAAACTTCCCGCTCTATTTTTCTGTGACAAGCTGAAATATAAAAGAAAACGTATAATTTATTTGTATAAGACAAATTATTTTATGTAAGAAATTGTTAAGTATTTTTTTAGCATTTTATAGTATTTGTATCACTTGTGTACAGTAGAAGCAATTCAAAGCCCACCTATGTGGCCGTCTAAATACGGCGTCGCCGGCGGGCGGATGTATGCGGTCGAGTGCGGCGGCGAGGCGGGCATGACCCGCACGCCGTCCCGCCGCC
>FAPP01001412.1:520-11149 GCA_001485965.1 Heliconius ismenius | reverse complement strand
ACTCCAATGAGCCATCTACCTAAAATTGGATGGATTATATGTATATACGAGTATGTACAATATGAGCTTAGCTCGTTTTATCTGCCGTGATAGCCATAGTTAAAGGATTAATTGGGTAATTACCGTAATTAATTGGTAGTCTTGGCGCAGAGGCTTGAGTATTAGTAAGAAACCGTGTTGTAACCGTAGTAGTGTTGGGATTGAAGTCACTGGTTGTGAGTTCGATCCCAACACGAGGAAATTAAATATTTCTTTAAATTTATATTTCCATTTCCCTCGCTTTGATGTCGATTCGAAGCGCGGCGTTGAGTTCCACCATTGACCACGCAGTACCTCCAGAATTCAGCGGAAGGTGGGAAACGGAGTGCCTTAACACTAGTTTCCCCATACCTACCCTGCTATGTGCGGGATACAGCGTGAAGCTGATCTAATTTTCATATCTGCTCTCGATCTCGCATAATCCATTCTCTCGTTAATCACGCATGCTTTTTTTTTACTACAACAATACTCTTTGTTTTTATTCGCCACGGGATTTTTTTGCGGGGTCTCTAGACTGTTCTAATTGATTTAATTACATAAGGAAGTACCTTGCGGCCGAGAATGTAGGTTTTATATTTGTTTCACGAATAAACGCTATATAGTAGGCAACTCAATGTCATGTTAAATAAATATGTATCGATTTGCACAGTTCACCTCGAACTGTAATTAAAAACAATATTTTCTATAGTAGGTACTGAGATTGAGGATAGAGAAGGCCCCAGGGACCAAGATCTTACAGGTATCGGACCCAATCCGTAATTGATTTGAAATTTTCCTTTTTATATTAAATTTCTAAGTTAAATCGTTCCATTATCTCTTCACGGTATTAGCGCTTTGCTGCCAAGGTAGAAGCTAAATTAAATTAAATTGCCGTAATTCTTAGTTAATCTTTTAAACTGATTAATTATATTTATTTAGAGTGGTTTATTTAATTTAAAGACATTATGTTAGTTTTTTTTTTAAATTCTCTTACTAAATGTTTACGGTACAGTCAACCCCAAAATACTAAAGAATAGTGTAATTGAGAATTATCATATAGTGTGTAAAAGCCTTATAGCAAAAAGTCTCGTTAGCATTCCGAGTCGGATTAAAGTTTTTGTCGGCATTTTTTTGTAATTTGCTATACAAGTTAATTCGTTAATAGTTGTTTAATTTAACTTGTGATATTTTTATTTTAAGGCAAAAAAAATTATACATTGGTTTTCTTACAATCATTATGTAAATTAAAGATATTTTTAATTAGAGATTAGGTAGCTCAGAGTTTGTAATTGCAAAAATAACAATAAAACAACAAATTCCGCTCAAACACATATATTTCTGTTTGATTTTTTTTACTTTTTGGTGCTCCATTTTTTATTTGTTTGTGTTTTTCATTAAATTATAAATTAACACTAATATAATAGTAAGGTCTCGCGAACGGGCACGGCCTCCGTAAATGGGCAATCGGGAGTTCTGTGCGCCTTCCGAAACCCGGGCAATGAACTCGGCATAATAAATAATAAGATACAAAAGGAATTCAACGAAGTACCATCCGATGGTTTCCACACTCGCATACACGCTCCACACGACAACAGTCTTACATCTATAATATCACTAGCTATACAGGTACGGCGAGGCCGCGTGCACTGATCTGGTTCAATAATGTAGGTAACTGGTTCACTCGAAGCGCGAGTCCTTGAGCTTCTTGATGGCATTGGTGAGGTGGAGCATTTCTGTGTTCAGCTGCCAGATGAGGGTCTCCAGCTTGTCGACAGAGTCCAGAACCTCAACACGCTCTGTGTGTGGGTTGAAACGTACTTCGAATGGTCGGGACATGGTTGATACCCAGCGTCTGGAGGAGAAGAAACTCATTAGCGACCTATTAAATAAGCTACATTAAATATTTTTATTCAATTGACAACAGTTTGATAAAATGTACCTGAATTTGTCTTTGGCATCTTCAAAGCTCTCGGCGACGTAATAGATCGGCTGGTATTCTTGATCTTGGTAGGGCTGTACCGATGTGGATGCCGGTTCGAAGGGCCTCAACTCGGGCTTGTCGCTAAGTGCGTGAAGAAGTTCTCCAATGGATGAAAGTAAAGCAGCGCCGTAAGCTTTCAATTGTTGATTTTCTTTGCATAGGCCAAATTCAACGGTAAACCAGTATACCTATTTAAAAGAAAAACATTTCATTGTATATGTGTTAATCGTGTATAATAGAACAACAGAAATTTCGCAAATGCTTGGGCCCATATGAAAGAATTCGCTCAGTTCAGTTTTATACAGTAAAATTGTATCTACTCATCAAAATACAAAGGTAACTTACAGTGGATAGCTTTTCAATTTCAGCGTCAGAAGCTCCAAGTGAAGCTAATCCGATCTCCTGAGAGAACTGAGCGAAGCTCGGGTCAGCCAGAAGAGGAATGTGTCCAAGGAGCTCGTGAATGCAATCACTGGAAGTGAACACGTAAGTTAATAATGTCGAAATCATTTAAACATTTATATTTAACTTATAGAATGGACCTAATTATGTAAAATCTACTTTAAAGTATCCTTGCATTAAAGTTGTATGGACGATCCACTTAACATGTTCCCACGCGTACAGTATAATTAAGTGAAAACGTTTAATTCAATGAAAGTAGCCTTTGAAGTTGATAAAGTCTCGAACAGAGTCAAACTAAATTATAAGCGAGCATTTAACAAAGTTACTATTCCATCATAGCGTCGTCCCCTCTTGTCGAAATTTAAAAGATGTCGAGTATATTTTCGCTTACACTGGTTTCAATTCTGTTCTATATTTATTGTACGTCAAAATGAGTAGGACTCCCAGCAAAATTGGTAAATTATATACAAGATTTATTATTTAGTAATAGCAATAAGCATATTTACTTTATTATAATAATTTTGTTCAAAATTTCTTAAAAAGATATTTTGTAAAATAATAGAATAATGTACTCTCGTGAGAATTAAATATTAAATATCGAAAAAGGAGGAAAATATCGAATACTTACGGTTCAGGTGTGTGGAATGGTGAGTTAGCGTGGCGTACGTATTGTGTAGATTGGAAAACACGGAAGGCGAGAGATGCCAAGAAATCGCGAGCCGTGAGCAGACCAGCGGCCGGGCGGAGAGTGAAGCCGGTGTGCTTACGCAGGAAGTTGCTGACATCCTCCAATTGTGGGATGCGGTGTGGGACAAAAATGTCAGCGGATTGCAGCTTGCCAAACGCTGCCTTGTATTCGCGGCAAGCATGTTTGGGCATCAAGTCCAGCACGGTGTTGAAGACACGCTGCCAGGTAGCGTTCTCGCTTTCGCTGTAGGTGATAGATGGGATCGGGTCACCGTATTTGTAACCGAAAGCGATTTCGGCAATTTGCTTCCTACGCTCTCTGTATTCCTTGTCGGCGAAACCTGGATGGTTCATGTCGAGTTCTGGTTCGTATTTAGTCATCAGATGGTTACAGTTGTCAAGATCGGATGCATGGCGCGGGAACCATGGGGTCTTGTTAGAGAGGTTGTTCTCAGAGATGAGATTAACTCCGACGAAAGAAGTTGACTGACGTAGAGATCTGATCAGTTGCAGCAAGTTGACGCGAGACATGCTCACTTTAACGAGAGCATCGAATTGGTTTCCGGGTATTTGAGAGGGGCGAGTTTCGAGATGTTCTACACAACCCTTATAGTTGTCGATTGTTTTTAGGATGCGAGCGAGAGAGCCCATGCCTTCGCGCATACGAAGAAGTAAAGCGGCTTGTTGGGTCGCCTGTTCGGCTTCAGGGCTCTCGCTGGCGGCATTTTGCAAAATTATCTCTTCTTCGGTCAGAGTATAATCTAAAAATAAAGAATTAAAACGTTTATAAATTTATAAATAACTTAATGTTTTGTATATAGTTTTGGTTAATTAATTGTTAATTAAAATTAACAATGGATACAAACCTTCATCCCCATTAGCGCTACCATCGTTGGTATCCGCATCTATTTAAAAAAAAAATAACGGAAAAAATTATAAAAAAAAATAAACAAAAATAAATCAAAATAAAAAAAGCGTAACTAATTAATTTAAAATATGAAAAAGCTACACAAATCAGTAAAGAATTTTACCAGGGCGACCGTTTTTGTATTCATCATTTTGTGCGCCATCTTCAACGGTCTTCCCGTCTTCGCCTACATGAGCGGCGTCTTGGATGAAATCAGAGTCCAAGCCAGAGTCTAGTAATGAAATAAAATAACAAAATAAAACAAAAAACAAAACAATCAAAATAAAACAAAAAACAAAATAAAACAATAAAAATATATCTGTTAATCCTATTATCATGTCACCTACCATTGGCGCGGGCACGAGCCTCCTCAAGTACACTTTGTTTGGTCTGTTTGACAACTAGTGTCTCGAAGCGAGCGTCATCTACGAGCGAGCGACGGCGAGATGGGTAGCCATTCTGTAACAAAAACAAAATAAAAGTCAATATTGAATGTTGATTTATTTTTAAAAAAATAAACCAGACTTTAATGTTAAATGGATTAATGATGATGATATTTTTTTTTTTAAATAATTTCAATCAATACGAAAAATGTTAGTTAATGGTAGTTAATCTCGGCTATAACAAGGCAAGGCCATAGCAAACACAAAGAGGGCGAAGATAATCCTAAAAATACGCCTCCTAAATCCTTATGAATATAAAGAGGTCGTACAATATTATATTTCATGTGAGAGTAGGAATTGCTTTTACTGAGTTCCTAAGCTTATTTCCTGCGGTCGGGCGTAAAGTGCTTCCATTACACCCCGCCCCCCACCGGATCTTAGATGGAGTCGCACAAAGGAATCTCAGTTTCTGGACGGCTGCGTCCCGATGGAACCAATTATATGTCGAGTGAACTTTTGAACAACTCTAAGAGATTTGAATGCTAAACGCCGTTAACAACGCTCTTCAGTGGACAAGTTCATCGTTGCGGATAATAAGCCACTATAATTATAATTTAGGTTTTAACGTCATAAAAGTATTGAAATGTTATAAATAAAAAAAAAACTTGCAGTTATTCATATTTTATAAATAAAAAAGAAACGAGATTTTCTGATATTTTAAACATTGAATAATATAGTTTTTTTTTATCTGATGTATTGGTTTAATTAATAATTATATGCTCTCGTTATCAATTATGTATTAACACAACAGAAATGGGTATTCTCAAAATTTTATTTAAAATTATTTTGACCCATTGATACCGCAAATTGCAAATTCCTATAAATGCTGTTTTTATATTAAAATTATGCAATTCAATCAAGATATCCTCGTTTTTGTATATGTAAGTAAGCTCATAAGTTGATTATGTATCAGTTATATAAAATAGTGTGGTAATAACAACTTATAAAATTTTAACAGTTGCGTAGAAATTGGGGTAAGTGGGACGTAAATCGGAAGCGATATTCGGACGAGGGTCGAGCGACATGAAGTGGAGCTTGTATGACCTGTTGAAACGTTGGGCTGTCCACTGACGGCGTGTTAATTGTTAAATCGTGTATTCGGTGACTTTTAAAAACTACTTTCGCCGAACGTTAATTGAATGCGTTTTAATCGATTCCTTTATCCTCTAAATTGGAATAGCTATCGTCATCAAGTCAGCTTCAAACTTGGGTCCGTGAATTAAAAGCCGCTACGTCATTAGAAGTTATTTTGCCTTCAGCGATGCACGTACTATACTATTAAGAATTAATTCGAAGGATGTTTAGAGGAAAGATCATTTAAATTTTATCTAGTTTTCCCCCTAATTTAGAATATCTGTAATTGTCATAGTCATTTATCATTTTGACCTCCGTTTTTTATGAAATCGACCAAATTTTCCTTGAGCACCCGACAATTATTTTGATTGCTTTATTATTATGGTTACTAATAGCACTTTAATATAGCTTTAAAGTTATATTAAAAAAAAACTGTAAGATTGTATATTTCAAAGCTAATTTGAATTTCTAAGTAGCAACTACGTGTTCATTAAACCAGTGTAATTGTCCAGAGGTGTGAAGTTGATAGCAAGGTGTGCGCGGGCGTTAAGACCTAGCATTTTCCACTAGAGTGGCTCCGGCCCAATGTGTGTCAAGGGTTAGTAATCACACGCTATTGTTACCTAGCCCCTGAAAAGACACTAGGTGACGTAAGACCACAAAATTATAATTTTTACACTGATATCCACTCAAATCAGGCAACCAAGATTCTTAAAATATAAAATATATCGCTGATATAATTAATTTTAAGATTATATACTAGTAAATAGAACTAGTAAAGGATAAAACAATAAAATAATATCTATTGAAAAATTACCAAATATTACTTTGCCGAAAATATATATAGAAGGCGAATAGAGTCCATGCGTCGATCTGTAATTCCATACCAACTCTATAGCGTCCTTACTATTAGAAAATCTAGGTTACAATAACTGTCATTAATCCTTTTGTTATTTATTATTTCTGCAAGTAACAATTTGAACCGTCCACGGCTTTAATTGATAATGTTTAAATTATGATAATTGTGGTAACTTAACGAGCGGTTACTGCGTAAATATTGTTTGAAGGATCTCTATTATTACCGTTAACTTTAATCTTCGGTCGAATGTGCTGGTCGCAAGGCTAGCTGGGTTATAGTTGTAAGCACCTAGTACAAGTTCAAGTACACCATGTTAGTTTTGTCACACGGATATATGATGGTAAAAATTGTGGCCGTAGATTGCGGAAATATGTCGTGCAAAGGTCCGGCTAACTGGAACGCCTGGGATCGAATCCGGTTGGCCAGCCTTGGTGCTGGTCGGCGACTTTACCGTTCCAATCCACGCTAATTACCGCCACCCTCACAACGACAGCCGAATTCACATATTTATTATATTATACGTTTAATGTATTGTAAATTTAAACTGTTGCTTTCACTACATTTTTTAATATATCAAGGACTTAATGCCCAAAGTTATATATTGTAATTAACTTGAAACGTTAACATACATACGCTCTACGAATACTCTTGTTTCCGATTAAGTGCTGGCCGCGAAACTTCGGATGTCGGTTACATTCACGGTAAAAATTCAATGTCAGGAATTATACAATTATTTATATTTGTGTATAATTTGAAGTATATGTAATTTATAATAAAAAAAAAAGTTAACTCAAATTGACATTAACTCGTCGGATACGCACGATTGCAGATCTAGCTAACATCTTAGTTTTTATGTTAATTTGACCGCGACGAACAACCTCGTTTGGTCAAGGGCACAACACAGCCTCGAATTTGCTTCCAACGGATTGAACTATTTGCGTATAGATTAATTAGTGGCGCGAGTTTTTTTTGGTAAGCACTTTAAATATATTTGTTTTTAGTTGTTATTTCAAGTTATTTGGTCTCGTTTCAACTATCCAGCCGCTCGCAGAGTTGGTGAGCGTCGCAAAACGTACCGACCTTCGACGGTCAAGGAAATACAATCATTCAGGCAACCAATTATAAAATATACGTTAATCATAGCACGTTAGATGCGAGTACGTTAACGTGAGACCTGGTTTTCGCACAGCATATTATTATGAATAATAAACAAAATATAACTATATATACATATATATATATATATATATATATCGCAACGCTGTACAGTTACTTTTACTCATATACATTATCTAAATTAAAAGGAGTCGAATTTTTTATTTTGTGGAAATTACTATTGAAAAATATACTTAAACAATTCGCATCGTGATTTCGCAGAAGCTGAATCGATTTAAAAAATTATTTTGTAAAATTATAATTTCTATCTTTGATTCCAGATAATGCTCTCCGAGATGAGGTAAGTAGGTACCTACAGGTACAGACGCCTTGAATATTGACAATGGTGATTAATCTCAAAGATAATGAAGAAGATAATTGCAAGCGAATTTAATTAGCTTCTTGTTCTTTGTAAACAAATTGTCGGTAATATTATCGTATTGCCCCAATAAAAGAGACTTTTATGAGAATCTTTCTCAATACAATGGTTATTTTTAATTTAATATGTTGTTGTACGTCGGTTACATCACTAGTTGGTTAATGTGGGAAAGCGACGAGAGCTAAATAATGTACTTATCTCGATCGTCTCATACAATTTTAAATTTTTAATTGTACGTGACTCCAGTGAAAATATGACGGGTCTGGAGTATTTTGCGCGCTTTCTCACGATTTCTTTAACATTGTCCCGTACTGTTTGTGGGTATTTTTGTAACTTTTGCGAGGTAATATTTCGTTTTAGTTTATTTTGGGACTAGGTTAGGGTAGGTCGATCAATGGTTGTTTTTGTAAACACGCTGTTCAGGCCTCGTAACGCGGTACAAGGCCAATTCGAGATCCGACGAATACCAAGAAAATAATAATGATTGAAGATGACGTGCGACTTTGACTGAAGGTCCAGCACTACATACTCGCGATTAGACCTTAAGTGACTTGCGTGCATTACCCTCTTAAAGGCCCATTAAGGATTGGCATCAGGTTTTCTCACGAATTCATTAATATAATCAAAATTGGCCTCTACGCGTAATAATTGATTTTATAACCGAGATTTTTACAATGAAAATGAAAAGCAAAAACTATGGAAAGAGATTACTTAGTGACATATAGCATACAAATAATTTTACTGCAAACAATGAAAAAACCAGTTTTGAAGACTTTAAGCAGAATGTAAGTTACTTTATGAAACTATTTGCGTTGCCGAAGCGCGTTTGTTATTAACTGGCAAAATTAATATTCGTGCGTATTATTGTACATGTGTTGTCGTTATGTTTACTATTTATAAAAGAAAATCTTATAAAGAAGAAATATGATGAAGCGTAAATAATGCAAATGTTATTTTCAAGTGAAATCTCATAAAAAAATATAAATATTAATGCAAAAATAATTCAATAGTGAACAAGCAATCACTTTATAAGAAAATTAGTATGTAAAGCCAATCGTCATAAAAAATAAACAATATAGAAACTCATGCAAAAGTTTAGGCACAAATCCTCAGACAGCGCTGAACTGAAAGCAAGCAATCGGGACGGGGGTCCTCACCTCGATGCTGTAGGACTTCTTGATGGCGAACATTTCGCGGTTCTTCTGGGCAGCTGCGACGGCCATGCTTCGAAACACCACAAGTAAAGATAGAGAAGCCTGAACTAAAGTTCACTGCGCGTTTAGCTAGCAGAAAGTCTGCGAGAGCCTTATGTCTCGACCACGGGCTGGAGCCTGTCTGTCTACGACTCGAGCTGTCGTATTACAATGGCTAACTAAACTTCGGATTGCAAACGGACCAATGCATGTTAACCGTTCTCAAGAACAGTTTAAATAGTGTTTGTCGCCTCCCACCCTCGCGCCTCGTGCGCATGCGTCACAGCGCGCCCCGCGCCGCGAGTCCTGCCGCGCCGCCGCCGCCGCCGCTGATGCTGAACCTGATGCTGTACCACAACCCTAATGCTTGTGTCTCTATTGTTTATTTGAAATATTAACAAAATAATATTAACTTTTGTTATATAAGCAAATATGCACATCTCGTAATAAATACTTTATATTATATATTTTTTACGCTCTACATGATGAAAGATTAAACTTCTTAATAAAGTTTGGAAATTAATTGTAGATAAACAAAAAACTAGTATTTAGCTGTTTAATTTCAATATTCGAAGTATGTAAAAAATATTTAAATATTTATGATATAAAACTTTGTATAAATCAAAGATATGTATTAATTGAAATATTAGTTTTAATAATCTTTTTTTTAAAGAGCCATCGTTAGATTTTAAACATATTTAGTAAGTTTTATGGTTAAAACCATAAAATTTACTGGAATTAAATAACGGTTAAATCGACTAAATAATAAAATTAGCTATTACGTTTAATATTTTTACTCATAATAATTATTGTCAATTGTAATTGTATTATGATTCACGCAGCTTCATGTTTTTTCCCATAAAGCATATTAACAGAAAGTGGAAAAAAAGTGGTAAAAAACTACGTTCCCCACTGTCCTCTTATTTATTCTTTTTCTATTTAGTGACGGAACTTAACGCCGCGCTCTACCCACTAGAGTGGGGAAGCAAAAATAATTTAAATATAATCAGTCCCCTGAAAGGAGATCGAAGCCACGCTGCAGTCAGACGCAGTTTCACTGCGCAATCTTAACTCTTGTTATACTTCGACTCTTGACAATTCCGTTGCAAGAGTTTCATGAAATGGTTTTTCTGTCAACTGCATTAAAAACACAAAGCCACCTAAGAAATTAGGATCCGGTTGGCGTTGTCTCAGACCTGGCCTTACGTACCAGGAAGTAGATTTAGTTCATCGTAACTCGGAACAGGATATATCAAAGTACAGCTTTCAATGACTTTAATGCTGACACAATATTACAACGTAAACTTTTATTATTTCGCGGACCCTAATGGTTAATAATTAACTCTAAAGTTATTTTTTGTGAGAAGCTGTGTATATTTAAGGAAGTTCGTGTTTTCCTATTATTGTTGGCAAATATAAGTCCAAAATCTTAACATATCAAATATTATAAAAAAAAATCAGCTTCACGCTATATCCCGCACACAGCACGGTATGCAGAGGTTAATGTTAACACACTCCGTTCCTCACTTTC
>FAPP01001393.1:534-17013 GCA_001485965.1 Heliconius ismenius | reverse complement strand
GTAGTTGAAACTGTAGTTTCATTTAAAGTGGCGCTGACACTTCCACCCTGTATATCTCGTCTATTCTTGTAGGAAAATATTTATTTTCATAGTAAAGTCTTCACTAGAAATATAAGATTTAGTACACGGCGATGTACGTGGTGCCTTACGTAGTAAACGTACTCGTAAAGGCAATGAATTTACAACGTCGCTGTTATAGTCATCGGAAAACCATTCCGAAGCTACATTTTACCTTTTAATCTTGTTTTGGGATTTATTTTGTGTCGCTACATTATTGTCTCGCTGCTCGCTACTTGCCAACTTTACCTTAAGTACACTAATTTATCTTATACCCATTAATTCTTTTAATTGTTCCTTAGATAAATACCATCCGGTAGGTTTTGATTACCTTACGTATTTATTTATATCTTTGTAGTAAAAGTTTTACGTATTTTTTTTTGTAACGATTTTTCCATAAAACATAATGCTTTTTAGCATTTCTTTATTGTGATTCATCTTTAAACGGCTTAATAAAAATATATGTAAATGAACATCTCTGTATCTAACAATATTTTTACTAAGACTCTCAGTCTTACTAATGAGTCTAGTCGAGCTATCTTCCTGTGCGTCTTTTCCAGATGCTCTTTAGAATTTGCTTCGCCCACAATTTAAGTCTCAGCATAATTAGATTAGCCCAACTAGCTACGAGATATGATAATGAAATATGGTAATTGCTTTAGAACGAGCGTATTATCTGCACATTCTTTCGAATTAGTACAACGGAACTCTGATATTATGATAAACGATACTGTACTGTATTTACTACTTGGTGTATGTAATGTATCCTTTATAATTTATAGTAATTTATAGTTTTACTTTTACTATATATTTGGAAACTGTCTTGGCCCAAAAAAATATAATTAAAAAAAACA
This sequence comes from Heliconius ismenius, assembly GCA_001485965.1. Lineage (NCBI taxonomy): Eukaryota > Metazoa > Arthropoda > Insecta > Lepidoptera > Nymphalidae > Heliconius > Heliconius ismenius. Next base: position 16,102 of record FAPP01001393.1, on the reverse strand, counting down.
TAAACACGCCTTCTTATAATATTTTCTTAGTTTCACGCTGTGACCCGCATATGGCAGTGTAGGCCGTAACCTGAGAACCTAGAGTGAAGGCACTCCGTTCCCATTAATTTCTCAATTTCCGCTGAAATCTGGAGACACTGCACGTTAAGTGGCGGAACTCAACGCAGCCGTTTTGACTCGTTATCAAAGCGAAAAAATGAAAATATTAAATATTTCATTCCCCTGAGTTAGAATCGAAACTAGAACATGTCGCGTTTACAATTTTAAACATTTTATGTTCCTTAAATCTTATCAACTTTACGACTTACTATAAATTATATCCTATAAGTATATTATCTCACTGCACTAGTGCAGTAGCACGATGCTGCGATGCTCATACAATAATTTGATGAATCCCTCCGACGCCCATACCTTTGTACGGCCGGCACACTTGTGAAACAGAGCGTGAACAGAATCGAACCGCACGTCCGATTACGATGTCGCAGTCCTCTTCGAAACTACGAGTAGTTGTGCGTTGCTTTGGTATTGCTAAATCCAACCGCATAGTGTCTACGCCCTACGCGGTCCTTTAATCTGCCTTATAAAATGAATTAAATAAGGAAATGTAACTTAGAGATAAGTAGGTAGTATTATTATTGCTCACTGAAATTAATCTTGTATGTCGATAATATCAAGCGTAATGTACGGTACATTTTTATATCTTTTTCTCACATGAAAGTATTGATTTAATACGAAAACCATTATAACTCTTTCATCCCTTTTACAAATCCAAACGTGACTATAAAAGAAAAAAGAATCCCCATTTTCTTGCAATTTTCAAGCTCCGCTAACAACCTCATTCAATTTGTACCTTTATAAGTGGTGTTAAAGAGAGGAGAACTTTAGTTCCTCCTTATATTGTCTAAAGAAATGCATCTAAATTCCAGAAATTATATGAGTAACTTTATTTTAATTCATATTTATTAAATTGTAAACGTTGTTTGTTATATTAGGTAAATTATTAAATAGAATAATTATCATAAACTCTCTGCCTACTCTATAGTATGCGTTATACGTTATCTCGTATGTCAAGATATTTTTGTCTCTTCAGCTTTATGCTGTATTCCACGTATACTATATTATAGCAGGGTAAGCAGAGGGAATCCAGTGTTGAGACACTCTGTTCTCTATTTTCCGCCGATTTTTTGAGGCAGTGCGTGTCGAGTGGGAATCGAACCCAAAGACGACGACGGCCTCAAGATAAATAATTTAAAATGAAAATGATTGAAATATTTCACGTATGGATTATACGAAGCGCTAACTAAGTTCCTGCTGAAACTATCTCGTATATATCAGCCAGCTTGAAGAGTTTAGCCGCTTAGTTACCGGCTTACGATATAGCAGTTTCCGTTTCAAGACAGCGGATATTTGGCAGACTTCCTGAGATTCCCAAATAATCTTCAAAATGGTCTGTACACTGTCTGGCGGCTTTTTTTTTTATGAAACAAACATTAAGATATTCTAGTTGGTGGTATTAGTTTTCATTTTTATTGTTTTTTTTCAAATATACCGCATAATTATTTAAAAAATATTCATAAAATGTTGAAATTGCCCTGTTAAAGTTAGTAATGACTTAATGCAGCTGTAATTAAAATATTGAACTTCATGTTTTAAGCTTTACAGTGCACGGATTTTACGTTTTTTGAAATGATCATATTAAGTACTGATTTTTTTGTAATTTCTTATTGATATAATTATATAATTATAGTTAGAATGATTTTTTTAGATAAATGGATACTCTTTTCATTTACTACGGCCATTACGAACATCATCCTATTGTAAACGGTACGGTTGTAGACTTAATCCCACTAGTGCATCACGCATTATCTTTCAAAATTAGCCGGAAACTAGGATACGGAGTGTTTTAAACTTCTATCATTGGTTCCCTGATTTTATATTTAAACAATCATTAATGTATTAAGATTTTACTTTTAATGAAATGGTTATTGACCAAAAATTATATAATAACAATCAATGTTTATGTTTACTTGCTATTTCTAAATGCAATACAAAGATTTCAAATACATATAACATTACACGAATATATAAAACTTGCGTGTTATTCTTAGTAATAGAAGCTTAATAAAATGATATGAATGAATACGTCATGATGTTATTATTATTTTACTTTAAGGCCCTTTTGGCCTCGAGCCAACCTATTTATCATTGCTTTGGGCATCTGAAAGTTGTAATTTTTTTTACGTAGTTGGACGTTATTATACATTTTGAAATAGCAAACTATTATAATGGATTGTTGATTATATTTCTATTTGTGTAAAAAAACTTCAACAAATATTAAATAATTGATTAAAAGGTAATTTTGTTGCATTTACATGAGTATAGTCAGCAGAAACATAGTGTAAACAAAAATATCGTATGTTCATGTCCCAACTAAATAGTTTCGAATATTGTTTTAATACAATGCTTAATATAATATTTCCTTATTTTTTAAATTTGCCACTCGCTGGCATCCTTCAGTATAATATTTTATGACAATTATATAAATGCTAACGTATTAATGTAATTTTAAAAACGTAAACAATTTTGTACCTGTGACCTTAAAAATATCATTGTCAGTGTGGGAAACCGGTTGTCTTTTTTATTTATAGCACATTATTGCTAAATTATAATAATGTTGGGTTCTACACCGGTGAATCTGACGAAACTAAAAAAACACGGTAGCTTTTTAGTATATATAGTCCCTCATCGCTGTAATTGAAATTCTATAATCAGTCGTCATTGTAATATTTGAACACGTAAATATGTTTTAAATTACAAGTAACCGGAAGTATAAGGACTGGCCTAGTCTAAGTCCCGATAAATTTGTATTTCTATAATCTTGGCCTATTGCCAGAATCCTTATATATTTCTCTCTAGTGCCATTAGACTGTTGCCACAGGCGTACCATATGCAAACTTTATGTAATGCACAAGCACATTCTTTAGAAATGACTATAGGTTAATTTCATTTGGATAAAAATATTATATTATTTAATTTAATATCGTTAACTTATAAATATAATAGGAGTCCAGAATGCCTCGTTGTTGCGACGTAGCATTTTGTTCAGTCGATAGCCTGAAATTAAAATGTTAAGTTTTCAAGCGTATCAAAACCATTAAATTATAATCAGAGACAATTTATACTGTGAATAAACGTTTTTCACTGAGTGGTTTCTAAGATGCACGGTAGGCAGCTGTTGTTTCTTACTTATTATATGCAAGAACGTATCTTATCTAAATTTCCATCAACCTAGATGTTTTAAAGAATTTTAATAGTGTAGTCTAGCTAGTCCAATGAAATCTGGCGACACGTATCGCCAACAGGTGTGTGACAACATTATTTGATATTATTTATATCATCCATAATGACATGCCCAAACGAGTTTTGCTACTGCTATCAACATTCAACAAGTATTACACTAGTTTTTAGAGCTAGTTCAAATATAATATAATAAAATAAACTGTTTACGTAGTTATTAAAAATGACAGACTCAAAACGTAAAAACAACTAAATGTTTACATACGAGTACACTATATTCTGTACTATTCATTGCTTACATAAGTACATCCTAGCTACAGAGTCGCAGCGGTCGCAGACGAAAACAAACATTTTCCCCCTATATCATTAGCCGAGGCTCATCTTTTCAAATAGCACCCGTTACCTGCAGCCGCGTGCCTGATCATTATTTCAACGTCTCTACTTATTTCCATTCTCGTGGTTTTGCGCTATTTTCATTTTCAACCCTTTTGTTCTCTTTTAATTTCACTTTTGCCAAGGTCTTTTCGTCGTGCCGATGTAAAAGTCCTATATATTTCTGTATTTTATTCGTTAAATCTAATATCTTTTTCGTTCATGAAACTTAATCAAATTAATTGTTTAAAGATACTTATCCAATCAAAGATGGTTTTGTCGATGAATGTATGTTTGGAAACTTTGTACTAGTTAAGTCAGAAGTTTACGGATTCGACCCTTCCCACTGTTTGTTTTAAGGACAAACATTTGTTCACCGGCTGAGTAGTTTAAAACCCTTTCATTATATTATGTAGCTGTTAAATAGGTTAACTAATATGTTGACTCTTGGATTCATTTATCTAATGAAATATGTAAATTATTGTTTTCTTATAGTATTTAAAGTAACTTTAATATATTTTTTTAAATAAATACTATCTTTTCATGTTTACTTATCTCTTTTATGTTGATAAGTATACAATATGTACGATTCCAGCTAAATATATGGATGTTAAAAAATACATCTTATAGAAATAAATCCTTGGAAATTCAAATTTAAACAAAATCATTAATTAATTATACGCATTGTAATTATGCTACGTTTTTCGTAATAAATACGAACTGAAATTTTTATCACGTCCATCGGTCCCATATTGTTCCGTAAGGTGGGACAACAGAAAAAACATTCATAACGGACGTTATCTCTCATTTCAGTAATGAAACGTGTAATATATATGTACATATGGAGGTAGAGTATCGGTATATGTATATAATATGTAGATCTTATTTGCTCCGTAGAATGAAAGTGTCGTAAATTTTGAAAATTATGTACTTTTTTGAAAAATTACTTTAGAAGAGTTTTATGGTTTCACCTCCAAACCTCACAGTGCTCGTTCTCGACTACCACTGGTGGCAAAGGATACTTCGAGGACCACAGTGTACTGTGCCTAACCGGCTATATCCTCGGTACAACGTAAAGCTAAAGTGAAGAGATTTTGTTTTAATTAGGTCACTTTCTTTTTAAATGTGCAATATATTGTATGAAGAGTGATACATAGATGTTAGGTGTTGAGCCTCGTTGAGTAATTGCCCCTGGAAACGAATTAGTACTAGCTGATTAAACTTTTACCCTTACTTCAACATAAAGCTTCAAGCTTTAGAGCGTATCGTTTTTATGTTTTACTTAAAGAGATGTGATAGATTTTATTTTATCTCATGTTATAGTTTATTTTGTTTAAAATTATTATTATAGAAGGTAGGTACTGTCACTTAGATGTAAAATTTAGTTATTGAAAATAAAAGGTTTAAAAAAACACGAACTTGATGTGTTTACTTTTGATCTTAAATAGTACATTATATTTCATGTACTGGACGAATCACAAAGTTGATACAAGATATATCGTACACAAAAGCGTATTCACTGCGGTCGGTGGGAATGACAAGGGTCTTATAATAGGCTGTCGAATATCTGCGGATGTTTTGCAGGAAGTGTCCCCGACAGCATGAAATGAAAGAACGTTTCAACTAACGCGATCATATAAGGACGTATGTATCCATACAATACTGAAGTAAATAAAATGTTATAGTATTTTATGTTTTAATACTGTTTCTAAAGATGGAATTTGTAAAAGTGGTTCTTAAAATCATTCGCAGTTCCTTTAATATTAGGCGTTAGGCGTCTCTATAAAGTTTGCCAGATAAAATATTTTTTTAAAGGCAGGAAAATTTTAATCATCTAAGTATCCATTAGTGATTAGACATTTTAACTACGTTTCTAGGAAATTATTAGACGGATCTGCAAAAAGGATTTCCCAAGTTACGTAATAATAAACACTTTGTACGTAATTAAGTGTAGGTTATTACGATAAAATACGGAGTTGTCAGTATATATTATGTAAAGGGATATTTTTAACCTTCTCTCGGTTGTATTTCTTTCTATTTCAATATGATTTCATTCATATAAACAAAGTTATAACTTAGTTCTTGCAAAGTCAAATCATTTTTTGTTACCAAAATAATATTCAATTTTGTTTTTATAAGAAATCAACTAACAATTGTACTATTCGATAACAGTTCTAAACTTCCTGATTGTTCGTTCAGGAAGCGTTTTACCGTCTGAAGTAATACAACACACCGAATATATACTGAAATCTGTTATATTAATATGTGAAGCAAAAACTTTGTACCCTTGTAGGAATATCGTGCGAATGGTGGCGTATGACATTTGGCACTGCTATAGTTTATATAAAGAAGAAGAGCAGACTGCTAATATTTTTTATAATAATGATAAGAAATATATTAGATTAATAAAATAAATATGACATAAAACTACCCTTATATGTTTGGCTATATACGCCTTTGTATAAAGTTACTATGGCAACGCGTTTTATAAGCATCAACTTGAGTTTCAATAAATAGACAGAAATGAGATTGGGTGAATTTGTTTACAAATATTCCATAAGAGATGAATGATCTATTGGCCTCGGGTGAACAAAAGTGAGCTTTGTTTTGTTTAGTTCATTCATACTATAGATTTAGTATTTACGAATGTTCTTTGAAGATGTGTACATTTTTATTTGTATGTTATATTATTTCATTAATAATATGATGTGTTTTATTGAGTAAGCTTTTAACAAGATTTTGGTTATATAAGCAAGTCGTAATAAATATTAAAAAAATAAAATAAAATAGTAAAATACTAAAAACTTTTGGAAGCTATACACGTATAGAAAGAAGAAAGACATTATAAAAATTTATAAAGCTGCTTTCTAAAATTGATTGCCATTTTACTTGAATAACCTTTAAAAGTAAATCTTGGCGTGTTTCTCCTTTACGCTAAGTATTTATAATACATATGTATATTTCTATTATGAAATCTGTTCTCCTTCGAATATTATTAAATCGTATCTTATAATTATTTATTCGCATACTAAAAAAAAACATAACTGACAACGACGTCTTACGATTAATTCGCATGATTTGTTTTACATTCGTGAAGTAGCCGGGTAAGATTTCGGTTACCCGATGAGTTATGGACCGTAATGTAATTAATGTTGGCCGTCACTCTATAAGTTAAAAATGTTACACTCGAGTGCGAGTGCGATTATATTTAATTTATGTTTTAAATGTGCAATGCATTAAACAAGTGTTTTGTGTAATATCATAATATTTTTTTATTGATACGAAATGTGTTTTTATAGAAATGGTTTTATTTCTTTATTTTTTCGTTTTTTTTTTCTTAAGATGTATATAGTAGAAATAGAGAGAGAGAGAAAGAATAAATCTACTAAGTTAAGAGTAAGGCCTGTGACCTGTAGCGTTCTGTATTCGTTGCAGGATATTGCGTTTTGACTAGTGGACTTAGAAAAGAACTAAAAATAACATTATAAATAGAAATTAAATAAAAGTAAATAAATGAGGTTTGAACTATTGCGTAAAGTGAAACTTGAGCTCAGGTACTGGCTGACTGGACACCGGGGCAAAAGAAATTAAAATTTTGTGAATATAATCATTTACATAACATCAGCGAAGTGTCGGTGTATTCATTCATTAATCATTCCCTTCGGCGTGTTTGTAATGAAATGATTCAATACAACTAGGCCGTGACTTCTGAGAACTAATGGCCGCGCGCCTTTGTCGTACGCATAGAGAATATGTAGACGCAATGTCTAGTCATTAGAGGCTAATCTATTGGTTTTTATATATATATACGTTATTATGTTGATAGGCCATCGTGATGCAGCCCCGCTGTTGAGAATAATTATCTTCATTTTCTCACTGAGGTAGATAAGGCGCAACGTTGAGCTCCGCTACTCAAAACGCAATGTCTCGCAAAGTGGGGAAAGGAGTATCTTAACTCTCTGCCTACTTTATATGCTTGAAAAAATGTTAAATTAGTTTAGCATTTACTCTAGGATTTTAATCATTACAACAACCTTATCGAGAAAAAGTTAGATAAAAAAATTAATAAATTATACCTACCTATTAAACGTACATCAGTATGATATATTATTTTACATTATTAATAAAAATATATATATTATAGTTATAATAGTGCGTAAAATAGCGAATGATTGTCATTGGCGTGTCATCAAGACGGTGCGCGTGCGCTTTCACTAAATTTCTCCAAATACTAAGTGGGCAAATGTACAGCGAGTATGATTCATTCGATGCTATTTGGAACAATTGATTAGTTAATGAGAGTCGTTGTGTTTTGTTTAGTTTGGTTTGTCTTGGGCTTATATTTTTATCGTTTATTTGGTAAATATTTAGTCATTTAATGTGTATATTTTTTAGTAAAATTTATCTTAATTTTTAAATCAATACTTAAATACATCATATTATCATTGTACGAAATTTTACCTGCGTGGAAATTAACTTATAACATAGTAATCGAATTCTATAAGATAACCGCTCCTCCCCTTAGAAAACCAGATTACGGAAATAAATAAATGAATATTATTACAAGTCAAATATTTATAGCATTACGAATGAAATCTAATCAAAATCAAAAGCAAGTAATTACAATTATGTAATCACTTCATGACTTATTCGAATCGCTTGTTGGGTCTTATTGTTTCGCAGAAAAGTAGTTTTACGGGTCCGGAGTAAATCATATTTGTACTAAATGTACTTTAGTGTTGTAATCATGTTACGACTTATTTGAGAATATACTTAGTGCTTATACCGAGAGAGAAAATCAATATTTCATGTATATACTAGCTATCGTAGACAATAAGACAGTGTTACGAGACGAACTTCATATTTATTAGTTATTAAAATATTAAATAGAAATGTCATCTTGACAAAATAAATTTCTAGGTAAGGTGAAACACGGAATTCACTTAAAATTCCTTTGTGCGAAAGACAATAATGCGGTTTGGCCCTCGCATTGTCTTCCAAGTTTAGGGCGAATATTAAATGTTTTTGCGACACTTCTTGGCGTGGTTTACTCCTTTTAGAACCTCTCACATATTGTATAAATGTAGGTATAAAAACATTACAAAGTATCATACTTTGAACGATTACGATGGGACCTACTCTATGAGATGATCATTATGTATTAATCAACCGCCGTCTGGAACTATTGTCGATCTTTATTAGGAGCGGTAATACCACTTGTGCTAATATAACCAAAATTATTCTCAACGAGCCCGCTAAGCTTTAAGTGATTAATTCGTCGTCGTGGACGTCATCTCGTAACCTTGTTGTTTACAATTACATCAATTGGCGTGACTTCACTCAAACATTGACCTTTAGTGCAGTACAAATATGTATCTCTCTTATCATTCGAGTATCATTGGACGATCACTAACTCCGGCGAGGACCCACTCTCGGTCTCAGTACGACGCCGACACCCGCACGCGTAGGACGCGACCGCTCAAGTCCTCCACTCGGTTGCAATTACTACTTTAAATAAATATCTCAATTTGTGAATGGAGCGACTGTCGTTGAGTTACATGAACTCACTTTGTTTATTCCTTATACTGTAAACAGTGTGGTGTTTTGTAGTTTTCCTTAACCGGTCCCACTCACGTACGATCGCACACAAATGTAAGCATCGACTATTTGTAAAACCAAGTGTTTGGAATATGCGGAAAGTGTAAAGTGACAGGATTGCAGTGTTACTCGGAATTAAAACTCAAATGGCCGCATAGTTCCGGTGTTCATTGATATTTTCGTGGTACCGACGACGGTACACCGCGAGAGGATTCGGAATGTACGAGGTGTCGTGCGTGGCTGGCAATAAAGTCGATGCTGCTTACGCAGTCAAGAGCTTGTCCAACGTAATACCACCAGGGATGGGTCACGCGGTGTCCGTGCAGCGCCACCACGCGCACTCTCAATCTTACAAGCACAAGCCCGAACCGCCGCCGGTCAGCAAGCCCGATGCTCTGAAATCTCACGTGATGAGACTCTTGAAACGATCCAAGAGTCACACACCAGCGACTAGAGCGGCGGAGAGCCAAGGCGATCCTCGAGGATTCGATAGACGAACGGTCTTCTCTAAGCCCGTCGCGGATGAACAGAGGCGGCGGAGGAACTCAGCTGAACGACGTCGTAGCACCGACAAGCGGGTCATGGTGACCATCGTCGACGGCCTGCCAGTGGTCGTAACTGGGCAGAGTCAAGTACCGCCGCCGCCGCAGCATCCGCCCCCGGTCACCCATCACCGACACTCCCACAGAGATAAGGTAAGATTGAGAACTAAGGAAATGCAAGTTTTAAAATATATTACTTTAGTTTTTATGAAAATTTATACAACTTGTACGAAAATTTAACCCGAACAATTTATTTAATCTCTTATTACGTCGTGTTAAGCTAATTAGGTCGAGAGAGGTTTTCGAAACGAAAATTACTTTGTGAAGTAATTTTTAATCGACGATTGAAAATGAAAATACTTTGTAGCGTTCATTTGTTTTTATACAATATTTAATGCTAACACAGCGAGACGTGTTTGTACTGACTTTAATTTATTCTCCGTCACTGATAGTAATAATTTCTTTATCAATAGATAAAACTAGAACTAATGAAACAAACTTTGCTCTAAATATAGTTAATTATACATTTCGTGTTGAATTTACATAAAATACACATTGTTATCGCAGTTATCATCAACGACTAATATTGTCTTACGATAGTATTATGTCATTTTAACGTGATTGTGTTTTTAAGACATATCGTTGTATATTTGTTCGTCAGAAATTAATAAGTGATACCTATAGCGCCTAGTGGTTTTGTAATTACGGAAAATATTATAAACGGCGGAAGAAACCATTTATTATTATTAGTATTATTTTGATGATTGTAAAGTTGAAAATTAATTTAGAATTTTTATTACTTGCCAATATTGCATTAGTGTAGGTTCAAATGGAGTCTATACTAGTGTAGAAAATACTTATGTTATTCCTACTTAAGAAAAATAATATAACAGTAGCCAAAGATAGAGGCAAGTCTTACTGACCATAAGAGGACAAAGAGATTATTTTTTTCTTAATAATTTTCAAAGAATTAGCTAAAATCAATAGATATTAAAAGAATTTGCTTTGCAAGCGACAAAAACTATTTAAAAAAGATAAAGTAATTAGCACTTTGTTTAAAAGATAGTTATTTCTATTCAAATGAGTATAGCTCATCGCGTGACGAATGCGTTCGTCACTCAGAATAATCTTAATTGACTTCACCTTTACTTATAGTAACAAGGAGCAGGTGATAATGGAATTGTACTATATGTGGTATATCAGTTATTAGATGGCATGCCGGATATGAAAGTTTAAACAACTTTTTAAAAATTATAATTATTATTTTGTTATTCTCATGGAACTAACATGAAGGGAAGTTGATAAAGCGAACTTATGTCATATATTTGCCTGTATCAGATATATTTCGTGTCGAGTGGTGGTATTCATTCATATCGTCTGTCGTGATTTGTTCGGTTGCACCAAAAATATTTTAAAATTAAAACCATCGTATCTCGAGTCAGACATTGCTATTTGCTATAATGATATAATTTTAAACTGCTTGCTGCATTGCTAGTCAATTGCAAAATTCTACGAGTAAAATTCAAATGGAACCTTTTATGCAAAGTTGACTGCACAATTTTCATACAAACAAGCTTCGATAGTACCGAAGATGAAGAGATAGCTCTCTCCTACGCTAGGGTCGTTAACCTACTTCCGAAATATCTATCTTGGGGATTTTTAGTCCCGCATTGTATTGGCGCGTGCATGCTGAATGCATTATGAAACTCGGTTAGTGTAAAAGTGATAGTGTGACTAATGGAGCGATTATATGTAGGGTTGGTGACTTTGGTTTGTTTGTATATTATTTATACTATAGTTTGTTTAATATTTTTTGATATATTTCGTTTATTTGTTTGAGTATTAGTATTATATTTTTTAGTAATAATTATAGTGTTAGGTTTCTGTCATTAGAAAATATATAAATAGTTAAGAAATTACGTTAAATTATTTGAAAGTCCATATAAGGATAAGGATATATATATAAGGATTCAGGTCTTAGGTATATTTAAAATATTTGATTAAAAAAATTTAAAGGTATGGTGTTAACATTAAACTTTTGTAAATGAAGTTATCATTTGTGTATACAATTACTGTGATAACCCTATTGTTGGCACCAATTTATGACTGCAGAATATCGAGGAAGCGCAGTTAGTCCGCAATCAAATCAATTTCAAGTCGAAGTGGAAAATAAATTCGAAACATTTTAATAACCTCGACTATATACATACATACATATACTCTGTACGGGAAACGAAAACTATTGCCCCTCATCTACTGCACCTGCAATTACGTTATTATTAAGATATTATTAAATTACATAGGTAGTACTTGTATATTAAAATTGCTTTGAAATTACTTATCGTATATCGATCTTTTATGTATTTACACTTCGTTAATTTTTACATGATAATTATATAGAGAGATAATTGCGGATATAAGTATAATATCTTACACAAATCGTTATTGTGTGGACAATAAATAGTATTTCTTTTCTTGTTTCTTTTAAAATTTCGAAATGCTCTCTTTTTCTGTTCAAAGAATCTACTTGACAATTTTCAGCGTTCTACGCTTCGTAGTTTCAGCTGTGTGTTGTCTGTCAGTCACTCAGTAACGGAAGAGATTTATATTTATTATGTACATGTTTCCGCTACCGTGTTTAAAATAGGTCCACATTAAAGAACTGAATAAACATCACTACAACCATTCTCATACGGTACTTGACATTATATATTTTTTTTATAGATTTGTTGACGAAAACATTGCATTATTTATTATATTTGTGTTAAAATTTTCTCTGTAATACGTTTCAATTGAACAAACATGTAGATATTTAATCTAAGAACAGTTTTGTTTGTTTTGTACCCATATTTTCGATAAGCTCCTAAAAGGTTAAAATGGGAATAGTTTTGAAGTAACCCGTTTAACTTAGCTCCCAATTTGGAGATTTCACTTAAGTTTAATACAAACTATTCATTAGGATGCCCGCCTACTTAATAATCTTTGTAAGCTTAGAAATTGTATAGTTGTTATGAGAAAATTCACACCTTCGAGATTTTTTTCTGTTTTTGTTCTACTTTGTCTTGTATACTTTACCTCCTAGTATATAGGGATGTTATCAAAAAATATTGTACGAAAAGTACTTATAGTAAAATATTTTTTTTTATTATACTATGAAATACTGGAAATATACTGTACATCAATAAAAAAAATTAAATTTTCGTTAGTTAAGTTTGTTTGTTGACAGTGATATACTTACATAACCTATGATAAAGCTTCGGAATACGGAAATTAGCTCTAAATTGGAAAGCGCAACACAAGCGCCCCAGTTTTCATTTCAAATGACGTAAAACCCAATAAGTGCAAAGAAAATTGGGTATTTAACATGAATTTATTATTGTATTGTGTTAATAACACTATGTAGAAGAAATAACTGTATATTCTTGTAGGTAAAGACATTACTTCACATAGCATTGACTTTTTTGGGAATGTTTTCAAAATTTATATTTTCTTTATCTCCACACTCGAAATAAAATCGATGGTCTCCGTAGTCTTTTCGCCTTAATTAGAGGCTTTACGTGTTGAGTAGTGGAACTTGGCACTTTGTGTTTCCAAAGCGGAAAAATAAAAATAATTCATTTCTCCGAGCGGGGATTGCAGCCACAACGCAGTTACAATCAGGCAGTTTCCCACTGCCGTGCCACGATGACCTTTTACATATCAATTTCATAAGAAATAGAAAATAAAGAACATAGAAAATGGAGAATAATCATTATCTAAATATTTTAAATGGTCATAATTTAAAATATTGCAACATAAAAAATATCTGTAAAATAATACTTCTTAATTACGAGTTAATATAGTAAAATGTACAGACGATTGATTAAGACAAAAGGTATATGGTAACAGGAGATAACACTGAATCAGCTCTCCGAGAATAGTGAGTGCAGCAAGTACCACCTTATATTATACGCTTCGTTTCGTGGAAAAATGTCAATGCCGCACTTGATTTGAACAGTCACTGTGGGTAAATGCAATTTGTATGGCGTCTGTATAAATGTTTTGTGATTGTTGTTACAGTTTAAAATTACACGGTTCATGTGTATATTATACTTTATTTGTATATTATACATGTTAGACAAACGGCGGTGTTCCATTTGTTTACGCTGCCTAATCGAAATGGTGTTACTGAAATTGATCTAAGTAACAAATGATTATTTATTTGTTTTAAAATTACAACCAAAATGAATGCCGAATGTAAAAATAACTACGTATTGAAAGGAACGTGTACAAAATGGTGGTATTGTTAAAGAAAAACAATTACTTTAAATAGAATTACAATTACTGTGTTTTTTGTGGTTCAACGATCATTAAAATATCTTTATTACTCATTTTATGTGTGTATTGAACTTGAAACACACGCAGTAATATTATATATAACACTTATATTAGATGTATGTATTATTACTTATATATAAATAATCTATATAAATCCGTATCTCCATTTGATATAAATATATCCGTTTAAAGCTCAAACGTAAAATCAACATATATTTGTTATTCAAAAGGCGTTGCACACAGGAAGCGATTCCTGAAAGAGTGCATGCACCTTCGCTTCGCCATTGCGTATACAGCAGTTCCACTCGGTAGAAAATAAACAAATGTTCGTTTAAACTTTGTAGACTAATTTTTTAAATTGGCTGAGCTGTTGGGCCAAGTGATAGGCGGTTTTTGTGGTTGAGGCCGTAAGATCGATATTTCATATTAAAATTGTTATAGTAATCGATATTATTATTTGTAAGCGATATTAAAAAATGTCTGAAATAATTATACATTTCTATCATATTATAGCCTAAGTTGTTGTTATTATTGTTTAAGTAGTAGTTGCTGCTATGCAAATTTTTAGGAAAATTCCCTTTAAATAATAAAAAGCGAAGCTGCTCTTCAAAATGGGTGGCTTTAATATTCTTTCTTATATGATCATACTAAAATCTCTAGAGTAATTTTACTATTCACACATTGCAATTCTATTTTACTATTCTAAAATTAGGTAGTAATGTAGATACTAAAATTTTATGATAGAAACGAAATATCTCGTTCGCTGCTCCGAGGCGCTGCTATGCAAATTGCATTTCTGCATTGTATTCCATTTATTCAGTGTGAAAAATGGAAAATGCTCCCCTGTCGTTATTACTGCGAGCTTTCTCACTGTAAACTTGAAACTGTTTATGAAATATGTAGATATCTATTTAATATAGGAAAAAATATTTAATTATTTAAGGAAAAAATATTTAATTATTTAATCATTAACTTTTTTTTACTTATGAATTAATGAATTCTACAATTTAATGACATTAAGGCATATTATGTACATTAGTGGAGTTTGTAAGAAGAACTAAATAAATGGTATGTAAACTGAATTAACACAAATATTTTGATAGCCGTATAATAAATAGGTAAGCGCACGTGCGTTAATATTTTTAAACCGCCTCTCCTCCTGGACCAATGCAGACGGATTTAGGATTTGTTGGGTCGTAATTGTATATAAATCAGTCTTTTCAGTTATTTTAGTTTTAATATTTTGTTTTTGATATTAATATTTTTTTGTTATTTAAGGTTAATTTTGTTGTTATATTTTGTTATGATATATTTATATTACCACAGTTTATGGCATTTACTGTGAATACTTTTAAACGGTATTTATTGTCTATAAAAATAAATTGGCATAGCAATCGGAATTGGATAAATACAAAATGCAAGTTAAAAAAAATATATATTTT
>FAPP01001379.1:1703-12451 GCA_001485965.1 Heliconius ismenius | reverse complement strand
TCACTTTTAGCATTTAATCTAGATTGAAATTGCAGGCGTAGCCGCGTCCCGGTCCACTAGTCATATATAATTTCAATTTTAAAACTTATAAAATATATTTCTTTACAGAGGAGCTGATATAGAATTTACAAAAAATTAAATTGTTCAGCTTCACGCTGTATGTAGCAGATAGGCAGAGCGAGCCTAGTGTTAAGACATTCCTCTACCCACTTTCCATCGAATACTGGGCGGCATTGCGTGTAGAGTGTAAAATATAAATAGTTAATTTCCTCGAATGGGAATCGAACCCACAACTTGTCACGGTTACAGTCAAACGCTTGCTCTTGCGCCACGACTGCCCTCACAGACAAAAAAAAATTGTAATAAAAATATTTCCTTTCAGGTGCACTTATTAAATAGTGAAGTAATGGCGTATGGAAACGATAGAAACTACGACTGCGGTCCCTACGGCTTTGTTTGTGACGGAATTTCGAAATTAAAATTATGCGATGGCGAGAAACTGTTCGGCCCCACATTTCTGTGTCCTCACAACACCGTGTGCAACGAAGAGTCTGTCGACGTTTGCGAAAATCCACTAAACTATATAGATCCTGTTATAACACGCGCAGTCCGATGTCACAGCAACGAAAGAATCGCCGATCCAAGCGTAGATGACTGCAAAGGCTACATCTTATGCATACCAAATAAAAATCGATTTCAAGGGATCAAATTCAAATGCTCCGGAAGTACCATTTTCAGCGGCTACACCCGCACGTGCACGTCTCCTGAAAAATATAAGTGTCCTTTGACAAATGTGAAAAAAAGCAAACCTTCATACTACGGTGATGTAAAAGGAGTAGAAGACCAAAATTCACAAAATTTAGGATTAATTCAATCAGGCCTTAGACCCATAGATTGCAAGAGCTACAAGTTCACAGTGACACAGGACACAGGTCCAGTCCGGCCAACGTACTTCTGCCCCTCTAAGCCTGTTAGTGGAGAGTTTGCTATCCGATGCACAATATTTTCAAACCACTTTTGTATGACTTTAGAGAAAGACTCCGAAGACCAATTCATTCATAGCACTGGTACTGTACTCCGTAGGCCAAGAACTGAATTTTTGCTACAGTAAAATAAAAAAAGCTTGTACGCTAAAGACTGATTTGATTATATTTTATTTTTATACAGTATATCTAGTTATAACTACATATTATAATAAATAGTTTGAAATTTAATAAAACAACATAGTAATTAATTATGAATATTTTATTCGAAATAATTACCAAAATAAATAATTTACAATTATTAGAGTCTAGTACTTTTATTATTAAAACCTGCACTCATAACTTTCATCTTCCACGCATTTTTTCCTATCTCTATCGAAGACTTCGTCAGATTCACACTGTTTTAGTCTACGTCTAAATACTGACGACTTTTTTGTACACACGTAATATTTTCTACAGTCTTCAGGGAATTCAAATTTGCCTTCATTTACACATATGAAACTTTTAGTGAACTGAAACGTCTCACTCGATACAGATTCTTTTGTTCTGCTTTCGCTTGTATTTTTCGAATCTTCTTCAAATGTGTCTTTTAACATACAATGAACAGTATTTCTATTAAGATAATAACCTTCCTGACATTTAAGTTTAAATCTCACAAAACCTCTTTTGTTCTTGGCACAAATGTAGTAATAATCGTTCGACATCACATCTACGAACCTCCCTTCAGTTAAGCATTTAAACTGATTATTTCTAATGCAATGTGATAAATTATTTGTGCATTGTTTTTTAATATCACTAAAAACAGTACCAATTGGACATTTTCCAATAATTGGTGATTGTTTGCCTATACAAATGTAGAATTTATTGCAATCGTTTTCATCTGGGTATTTGCCATGACTTCTTATTTTACACGTAATCGCTTTTAATATATCAGCAGGTTGCGTTGCAGGAATTTGTCTAATATTAGGTGTCATTACCCTTAAAACACTTGTTACCGTTGTGGCCTCTTTCGTTTGATGTTCCTTTGTATAAAGATTCCCATAAATGTTCTTATTTTTTTCTATATTTATTACATCTTTCATAGAGTGTGTTACTTTATTTTTTTCTTCATATGGTGACGTTGTGAAATCATTCCCTACTGTTTTAGGTATTTGTGGTAAATTAGAGTTGTCTTTTACTAAATGTGATGTTATAACAGTATATGACAAGTCATCTCTTATGATATTTGTAGAGGTTGAAGAAAAGGTTTTTGACTCAGCCAGAAAAAGACGACTGTCGTCTGACTGTCCTGTAACTGATAAGTCTTGCTGACTCACTGAAACGTATTTTAAAGAACTTGTACCCATATATTTGTAATCAGTAGTAAAATGTACATTCGATGGTTGTGTTGCAGTAAAAACAATATCTAAATCATTTTTATGAGTAATGGAATTATTAGTTTCAGTATTATGCAATATGAGTGTATTAGAAGATTTTTCCAAGTTTCCAGTTAAATTTTTATCAGGTGAAGAAATATGTAATTCTCGACTTTTATTAAAAGATTCGTTTGCATTACTTTCATTTATATTTAGTTGATAAGAATTTTGAGTGACTTGCAAAGATAACGGTACCACCGTTGTAATATTTCTGGTATACGTTGCCACAACAACATTGGTTACTCCAGAGATATTATCAGCTTTTACGTCTTCATTTACGAGTTCCGGCATTTGGTCCGCGCTACTATTTTTGAAATTTGTTTGTTTGTTTGCTTCTCTAACACCATTCTTAGAAGTATTCAAACTTATATTACTGTCATTAAAACTATATATATCAAATTTTGGTGTATTAATGACGGACATATTTTGAACCACAGTATTAGGTGGGATCATATGATTTGTTTTATTATTTTCAATATTGATAGGTTCGATGCTTGTGTCTTGTGATTTATCTGTAATGTTTAACTGTGGTAAGCTTACTTTATTTTTCATTATTTTTGTTACGTTAACACTGTCGGTATTAATATTGAAATTTTTATTACCAAATTCATTAAAAAACGTTTTATTTGACTTCGTTGCATTAATTTCTACATTACTAACTACGTTTTTTTCTCCATTATAGAAATCATTATTTCCATATTGCTCTGGCATATTAGTAGTATTATTAGCCAATAAATTAGCAATATTATCAGTTTTATCAAGCGATGTATTATTTGTAGTCAATTTTGACTCGTTTATTATCGTTTTATTGTATTTACTTATTACACCATTAGTAATCCCAGAACGATCATTGACTACAGTTCTGTCATCTATTAATTCTATTTCTTTGGCCTTTGCGTATCCATTAGTCTGGATTGTATTATTATTCTCTTCAATAAGTTTCATTTCTTTTCTTTCGCCATTAATATTATTTTGCATATTTATATTCATAATCTTCTCTTTACTAACATTGTTATAGTAACTTGGTATATCTATTACTGTAGCTATAGTATTATTAAAATTTTCTAAAAGCGAGATATTATTTGTCTCTTTTAAAATATTGGTATTACCAGTTTTATTATGCGATGTAGAATTTTCTATAAATTTTGTTTTATTAAAACTTTGCTTGTTAGTTACATTATTTTGATCTAAGCCAGTTCCTATTACATTAATTAAAATTCCTTTATTAGTTTCTACATATTCACTAGCATTTTTAGTTATGTTTTTTATAGGTAATATTATTTCGGCAGCAACGTTTAGATCAATCTCACTATTTTTAAAAGTTATAATTTCTATCATATCATTATCATTGACCGTTGTATCATTCGTCATTTGCTGTGAGCTATTATATTCTGAACTATTGTACATTTGGGTTGTAATTTCTGTATCACTAGTTGCACTGAAAATGGATGCTGTTGTATCCAGGAAGGTTGTATCCGTAAAAAGTGTTGTATACTTTTTAGCTGTGATTTTAAGGTTATTAAATATCTGTATATTTTCGTTATTGTCAATAGAATTTACATTCATATGGTCAGTGTTATTAAAATACGTTAATATTTGTGCGTTGTTTTCCTTAGTAATATTTATACGGGATGATGTTGGATTATTTACAGAGTTCTCGATTGCGTCGTTAATAACTCCAAAAATGTTCATATTTATTTCAGTTACTTTGTTACCATTTGTATCCCCCATCTCTGTGGTAGTGAAAATTAGTTGTTTCCTATTTTCAATATTCTCAGTACCTTCCCGAAATATTTTTAAATTACTGTCTTTAAGAACTCCGTCGGACATTTTGATTTTACTATTTTCGTTCTGTTCCAGTTCTAAGCCAAAATCTCTTGTAATATTGATTTTTCCCACAGCACTTATTATATCAGTATGCTTCTCATCTATATTCTCAATAGGCATTTTTGTGGCAGTATCAAATATTAGTACATTAGTATTTCCAGTAAAATTGACACGAGGTTCAATTAAACTTGTGTTAAATACATCTGTAACATTAAAAATGTTTTTATTTTCATTGGGCAAATTTGTTCGTGAATTACTCCTTTCGACAATAATGGCATTAGAATTTATTATATCATTTACATAATGTGTGTTAGATATATTATTATAGTTACCTGTGTGTACCTCAATTTCATGATTTGTAATATTGTTTCTTAATTCGATGTCTTGGACTGTGGTGTTTCCAAATTGATATAAACTTACAGAGATATTATCATTAAATTTTATTGGATCTAAAGTAGATGTTCCTTTATGCACTGACTCATTACTACTAAAAGATTGAAAAGCAGCTTGTGTTGTACTTAATTTTTCTGATATTTTTTCATATACATTATTATAGTTAATATTACTTCCATTAGTTCGTGCTACTTTTTCAGTGCTTACAAGTGTATTATTGGGTACAATAGTAACTTTTTCATTATAATTTTTAATTATTGTATCCTTCACAGAATCAAATCCTTCTGAATGAAGTTCATCTTTAACCGTCGTAGGTTCAATGCTATGCTCATCTATATACAAAGTTAAAGTGGGATATGTATTTTGATCTTTCATTGACGTACCAGACGTCTTTGATGACTCTGTATTTATAGCCATGGAGTTGTTGTTGTGTTTTGATGATGAAAATGAAGATGTTTGCTTTAAAAAATAAGATTGATTAGAAATTTCTTCGAGTTTTGGTGATGGCTCCGTTGCATATGACATATCACGAACACTTTCAGTATTTTCTTTTTCTTCTAATTTTAAAGAAGAAATTGTAGATAATGAAACATTGGCAAAATTGTTTTTACTTAGAGTATTATTGAAGTATTCTAATAATAATGAGTCTTTAGTTGTGCCCTCGTGTTCAAGTTGTGATGGCGAATTTAGATTTGGTGTCAAAAATATGTTTGGAATCAAATTTCTAGGCTCTGTTGTAGATATTATATTTTGTAATAGGTTTCCATTGGTTACATAGTTTAGATTTGGTCCCTCTTCTGTCTTATTGTTTAACCATGAAGTACTATTATTAATATTAGACGAGTCAGTAATAGTATTGTCAATTTTTTCAGTAATAAGAAGACTTTCAGCTTCGGTAATAGTTACAGGGTTGTAAAATATATTTTTATCCGTTGCTGTATATTTTACAGCTTTGGGGGATCCATTATTTGCTTTGTTTTTATATACCTCTGAAGTTGGCATATTATCCCAAATATCTAATACATGAAGCTCAATAGTGGGTTCTGCTAATTCAGTATTATTTACTTTTTGTACAGATATATTATCTGTTGCAACGGTAGTTAGGTTATGAGGTTTATCAGACAGAAGAGATATGCTTGCAGTTTCTGTTAAATTATTTGTATTATTCGAAGAAATACTTTGATTACTTGTTTTATTATATGATACTGAGGTAATGTCACTTTCAATTGATGCTCCATTTACAAAATACTTTGTATTATAACTACCTTTGTCAATTTCAGTTGTATAATCAATAGGAGATGAATTTGTAAATCCATCGAATATGGTATTCTTAACTACTGTTACAGGTAATTGTTCAATATTTTGATTTTCATAATCCTTTTTGTTTTTGGCATTGTAATTCGATGAAAAATCAATAAATAGACTTGTAGAGTTTTCAATGTCACTGATTTTATAATCTACATTAAAATTTTTTGAAAGACTTGAATTCGATAAAGCATTTCCTATTTCCGTGCCACTAATATTATTATATTTAGTCGTATTAATGTTAATTTTTATTTTATCGTTATAGTCAATATTATCTAACGTTACCTTTGCAAAAGTTGTAGGTGCCAATTCTTCATTG
The DNA here is from genome assembly GCA_001485965.1 of Heliconius ismenius. Classification (NCBI taxonomy): domain Eukaryota; kingdom Metazoa; phylum Arthropoda; class Insecta; order Lepidoptera; family Nymphalidae; genus Heliconius; species Heliconius ismenius. The sequence goes on along the minus strand of FAPP01001379.1, from coordinate 6,209 downwards.
GCTGTTGATGGTTCTCCAATTGTAGTTTCACGTGAACGATATATTTCACTGTCACTAAAATCACTAGTTATATTTTGTAATGCACTTTCTGTAGTTAAATCTGTAAACCCTAATGTCGATGAAGGTATTGTACTCATAACAATTTCTGATAATTTGTTTTCACTTGTTTTGCTATACAAAGTTGCTGCAATATCGATGTTTTTTAATGAAGGAGTCACACTTGTGTCGTTCGGTACTTCACTCTTTTGTGTTGACTTGAGAGTGGTCGTTGCTATATATTCACATTCAAAGTAATTACTGCCCTTACACACAGTATTTCTGGGACACGGTATAACAAAATCATCGACTGTAGTCGATATGCCTCCGCCTAAATCAACGCATATTTTAAAATGTGTTGAATTCACGCAATGAAAGGCTTTTCCATTACAGTTAATATTTTGTGTAGCGACAAAAGGAAAGACCGTCAGTGTTATCTGAAAATATAAAATATTTATTAATTTAACATTGGTTTTTAATTTGAAGTATAAAAATATTTTAAGAATATTAATATATAAAGAACTTACCACAAGCGCGATGAAAAAAATATTATTTTCTTCCTTTTTAAAAGCCATGGCCACATTTCAGTATAGATTGAATTATTATTCAATACAAGGAGCGCACCGTCGAGTATGAGTCGTTTATCGGGTTGTGTTCAACAGAATAACATAGATATATTTTCATTTGAGATAATAATTGAAATGGGCGCGCGGGATTATTTACATAAGGACATCTCGCCAGTTTACACAGTCACTCATGGAAATATCTTGATTAGACAGCACATGCAAATACACCTGACACTTATTTTCATATTGTTTACCTACATATTTCCCGTGGCAAAACATTTAGTTCATATCTATTCCTAACATAATAATAATTTAGGGTAATCTACTCATCTGTTTATCTATTCCTCTTCATCATCACCATAGAAATAAAATTGAAGTGTCTGTCCGTGATTCCCAAATAATAGTGGTTTTCAAGTGCATATACTTGTTTATTTACACGACACTAAAACACTAACAAATTATTTTAAAATGTTTACCGCTAGTATCATATAATTTATACCAGTACTATAGTAGTATAATTTATACCAATATATGAAGTCGTTTATAAGTTTATGGTGACAAAAAACTTTTGTTTAATCTTATTTGACATTTTAAGTTATTTTCCCTGAATAGAAGACCTGACTTAGCTATGGCTATTTATTATCTTCTTTATCAGAAACTTCCTGTAAATATTTGTCTACATAACGACACTATTGCGGTAAAACATGAGAAATATACAAATATTTACTACACTGTGGATTTTACCTCAATAACTCAATTACATCAACTTAAGTAAATAGTGAGTTTAATTGACATGATATCATAATTGAGCTCGTGGCCGTGGCGTGCGAACAGCCGACATTTGTGGATTCGATTCCTATTAGGGAGAATGACATACATTCCTATCTTCTCAAAACCATCATTGAAATCGGGTAATGCCCATATTGTACTCTTTTGTTTCGTCTTTCGTCTAACTAACTAAAGCTAAAGCTATAACTGAAGCTCTTAGCTTTCGGCCCTTAAAGTTTCCGCACTTTTTAAACAAAAAAGGAACCTTTATAAGATCACTTTGTGTTCCGTCCTTCCGTCCGTTTGTCTGTCTGTCAAGAGCCTTTATCTCAGAAACGCTAGGAGGTATCGATTTGAAATTCAAACCATATATTCAGATCTACGATCCTTTGATTTCCTAAAAAAATCATATTTCTAAATTTACTGAAATAAATCTGAAAACTATTTTTAGTAAGATCCTAAAATATAAAATTCAAAATTTGATATTAAAGTCGCTAGTTTAAGGTATCAGATTAAATGGGCTCTGGCTAAGCTAAGCTTGAATTTCAGAAAAAGCTCGACACCTCCAATTTATGTACGGAACCCTCGGTGGACGAGCCCGACTCGCACTTGTCCAGTTTTATTCTGTGACCTCCCTTATCGTGTACCGCTTAAGTGGCTGATTTGATTTTATCATTCTATTCTTTTAAAAATTATCAGTTAAGAAATGTCCAGCGTTTGAATTAATCTGAAGCATTTTAGATACCTTCATCTTTTAAAAAGGATTCTAATACATATGAAAAAATATATTTTAATTTTTTGTTTTACACATGACCAAAAAAAATAAAATGTAAAACGCTGAGGTTTTATATAAAACTATGCATGGAATGGGCTTATTTGATATAACAAATAACTTTAACGATAGACACAGAGACGACATTATTATTTGAAACAAAATATTTATTTCAAAAATACATTTATTATTTTTCTTATACATAAAAATTTATCTAACATAAATATAATATCTACATAACTTATAAATATTAATATAGTCTTGTATTACATTTAGTTACATAAAAAAATATCACATTAGTCTTGTCAATAAGTACGACTTAAACATACTCGCTTTTCTTTTCAAGAAATGGCAACATTATCGAATATTTCTGAATATTTTTTTTATTATCTACACTCATCACTTGGGAACAATGAAATAATTTTAAAAGAACCACTTCCTTTTTAAGCTCAACGATCTCACTTTACTTTGGTAAACTGATACTATCGCAATTATAAGCCAGACGAAAGACGCTATAGCCGATATTATTCCTAAGATAAACATAGAACATTGTATACCCTGTTCCTCCTGTAATACAAAAGAGAGCCCTACAGAGAAGACAGCAAGGAAGATAGCTGATAACGTTTCTAAGGTGCTGTGAATTTTTGGCCATTTCCGGGCTCCAACGAAGTCCTGAACAGCTGTTTCCCAACAAGAAGTGATGGCGCCATAACCAAGCCCAGCTATGACACATCCTACAGAATACGCATCATGGTTTGTTGCTGCTGCTAAAACTGAAATAAATATATATATAAGTAAATAGAAATTTTTAAGGCTACCGTGGCGCAACGGAGATTGGCGCAGTGTGACTTTAATCTCGTTAATTGTGGTTTCGATCCCCACTCAGGGAAATGAATTACCTACACTTCACCGTTCTAACAAAATAAATTACGGCTTTCCCAATGTCGTAACATAGGATGAAAAGTTTAGAAAAGGGTATCTTGACACTAGAACCCTTAAACAAGTAACTATTTTTTTTATTTTACGATTATATTTTACAAAATGATAAATTGATTTTCATTATTGTCAACTGCCCAATTCATCAATCAAATATTCTTTATTTTAGTAATCCAAATGTCACCAAAGGTATATATGGTTTTTAAATATTTTTTCAACTTCATTATTATAGTACGATAAAAGGGAAATAAACAAAAATTTACCGAAACATGCACAAGTAGATATGACCAATCCACCAACGACGACGTATTTAAAATTTCTCTTCGGTGTTTGAGCCAACCAGGGAGTACTCAACAAGAAGCACAACCAAGTAAATCCGTGTAGAGACATGAAGAAATTAGTTTCTAGAACGGCTAGCTTCGGCTGCATCTGCAAGCCTATCATTGGCAAGTAAACGATACCGATCGCCATCAGGCTAAGCTTTGTGAAACTTAACAACAGTGCTGGATAGAACTTCCCACACGACAATGACCTTGTTAAAGGCTTAAAAAACGTATCGTTTATATTATACATCAAGTATAACATTCTTCGTTTTATTCTATAAACCCTATATGAAGGTATCCAAAGTTTCCTTTTCATATTCACATACGCAGATCGGCATCTAAAGCCGAAAGAGTTAAATATTTTTTCTGTTTCAATATCTGTCATAGGTGCTATCGTTTCGTAAGTAACTTCTAATTCTGAAAAATCACTGGTGTCATTCACATCATTACTTCGTGAGTCTTTTCTTACTTGATTAATTATGCAATCATCGATATTATCTCCTAAAGTGCTGAGTCTCTTGATAGCAAAGCTCAAACGTTTTTTATTAAAATTAGATATACTTTGATTATCTTCTTCTTCACTCTCTTCAGGAATTTCCGGAAGTATTTCAACACCAAAAATATTTCGTCTCTTTTCCTCCGGACTGGGAGGTGGCGTTATAGTTTCAATAACATTACCATCATCATAATCCATATCTTCAACTCGATGTAGATTATCATCAGAGGGGCTCTTCCAACACTTTTTACTAATATTATGTAATTGTAATTCGGTTCCATAAAAATTATCCAATGCTTCATTTTGGTATACCATAAATGTCTGTGACAGTTCTTTATATCTGGTAAAATAACTACTTTTTCTTGCTTCATCTACTTTTAATAGCATCACTGCTGGTAATGTTTGTAGCATTATGGCAGCTAGTAATAGATACGAAAATTGATATTCATAATATTGTATCAATATGTATAGAATGTGTGGGAAAACTGACTGTCCGACTGCTTGTCCCGTGAAACATAGGCCTCTTATCAATCCCAATTTTGAATCGTACGTTTCAAATAGAACAGCATCTACTTGAGCTGATATTAACGATGAGCCCAGGCCTGAAAA
>FAPP01001377.1:0-10010 GCA_001485965.1 Heliconius ismenius | reverse complement strand
TATCTTATGTGCTTTGCAAACATACATTATATGAATAATTCAGTAGTTAAAGCGGGCGAAGCCGCGAGCGGATCGCTAGTCATTTAATAAAAGGGAATGTTTAATTATACTTAAGTATGTTAAATCTAAATATTAGTGATATTTTAGATACTCGAGTTTGTTTGTTTTATGGAAGCTATCAATTTTAATATTACTCAATTTTGAATAGTTATTTTAGTCATTATTGCGAGCATTTCCACTAGGGTGATTAAAAAAAGGAGGGATTCGATTCTATTGAGCAAAATTTTTACATGTCTCTTAAAAGAGTAGCAAGGCCTTATTTCCACATTTCATTTTAAATAATTTAAATATAGAATATATATTAAAACTGGCACAAAATTTGTTATAAAAATATTACTATGCACCATTTCAATTAACTAAAGCTAAAAACAATCCGGGTATTGCATTTTTTTTCTAATTTTACGTTCACGAAGGACTTTAAGAAAACTAGCTGCAATGTCAATAATTACTTATGATGGAAATTTAAATGATGAAAACCCTACATGTTCTAGAAATTATGGCGAAGAAATTTTTTTACAAATAAACATTTTATTGACGATCAAATTAGGTTTTAACATTTTCTTTTCCTAATCATGTTACCTAATTGATTGTCAATGAAAGTTTTTATTTAAATAACAGATTAACCTTTTTTACTTAAAGTTTTAAATTAGATATATATTTTTTAACAGATTGCCAAAATTATTCTACCTCACAAGCTGAGATACTTAGAAAACATGTTAAACGCCGAAGTCGTCGCCAAGGCAGCTAAGATACGTCAAAGAATGGAAGCCAACCCAAGCAATCAAGATAGTGAAAAAAGCTGGCCATTCTTATTAGCAAAATATCAAGAAGATAAAAAGAATAACATTATAACTAACTTTAACACATTATATGGACGGCGGAAAATTTAAGATTTTTCCTTATTTTCTATAACTATCACTTTAAATCTATTTTATTTTTTGTGTTAATTCGGCCTATGTTTACCTCACTGCTTACTGATATTAATATACATATATACTTTTGAAAATAGTCCTCTACCATAGTTCCCTGTTTTTCCCTGTTTTTAACATAAGCAGGTACTTCTGTGAGCTATAGAAAAAAATATTGTATATATAAAAAAAATATTGGTTCTAAGTGTTTTAAGTAATGTATTAGCGGTAAATATTGTGATAAAAACTAATAACATTTTGTTAATATCACTTTTTTCTAACATACAACGTATATAGGAGACAAAATATGTAAAAAATCAAAATATTTGATTTTAAATTACTGTATTGTATTAAATAAATATGATTAATATTTGTGTTGTTTTTTTATATCCCACATTTATATATATGATTTGTAAAGCTAAAAAATAATAATAATAATATAGGATTGATATCAAATGAAATCAGGTTCACGCTGTATCCCGCACACACCAGGGTAGGCAGATAAGGTGTTAAGACACTCCGGCAATGGCACAAAGTGTGACTGTAAACACTGACTGGTTGTAGGTTCGCTTCCCCGTCGAGGAAATGAAATTATTATTCAAATTTTACAAATATTTTTATATTTCCATTTCTTCGCTCTGGTGCCAAGGATTGCCTCCAGAATTTGGCAGAAAGTGAGGAACGCAGTGTCTTAACACTAGGTTCCCTCTCCCTACCCTGCTATTTTTTTAATATGCAGTTGCAATGAAAAATCATATTAAAAATTTACCAAACATTAAAACAATAGGGACATTATTTTGTAAACAATGAAATTACTGGGTCGTTTATTGTTTTATACGAATGGACCTTGTATGCTATAAATATTTTGTATAGCGACTTTCAGAACAGATTTCATGTATATAAGCCTTATAAGGAACTTGGTAAATGCAATTTCTATACTTTTTTTATATTTAGCTTACCGAAGCCATTACCTAGTCACCTGATCAATTTCTACCTTAATTTACCTAACTTAAAAAAGTTGTAATTGAAAAATATATATATAATTTAGATTTTACTTTAAAAATATAAAGTGACAAATATTTATTCACGTTTAGTGTTTCTACATTAAGAAATGTTTTCTTTCGTGAAACCTTCCGCAAAGCGTTTACTGAACCTGGGAGCTATGTCCAATACTTAATATTAATACCGTCCAAATTTAAATAAATTGTATTACATAGCGAAACTTCACGACGCAATTTGTCTATCAGGGCGGGGAAATCAATTATTCCTCCGGATGGTTTTCGAACCCACTACCATTTCGATTGCAACGCTACGCTATCCCAATGTGCTATGACGGTATATAAATATTAAAGGAATAAAATAAAAGACACCAATTCTCATATAATTTAAATTTAATAGATCACTAATTTGAATACATCTATAGCTCCATTTTATTTTATATTCACAATAGGTACAGACAGCTTCAGAAGAAAAAATAATTTATTATCTAACATCTATTCTCAGTGTATAAATCTAATTTATTATATACATATATTATATATATTGCTACTATATAAATACATAATATACAAATATTACACAAATAAAATTCTCGTCGTTTTTACAATTACACATGAATCATTACGTACATGTCTATATTTGAGGTTCAAATGTGGTTAGTTTAGTTTAAATGGGGGAAAATTTGCAGAATATTTTTTCAAACTTTCAGACACCCCATAGATACTGGTGCCGCACTTCTATGAACATATATATATTTCTGGCATATTTACATAAGATGGATACTTTAATTCGCAGACCAGCTAATGGAGTTAAATTGCGTGAATTTTACAAGAGACGCTATGCAATTTTTTGCAGACCTCGTATTAAAACAAATGTCGTTTTTAAACGGTTTTTTCAATAACAATAACGTAATTTTAACGTAATGAAGTGGCAAACTGCAATTGGAATCATACGCAAATTCGATTTAGCATGAACGACGATTAAGCAACTGAAAAAACCGTTACTGGGCTCAACGCCGCGCCATAACCTTGTTGTCAGAACGAAGAAATGATAATATTAATAAACACTATTCATTCCTCCGAAGGAGAATCGAAACCACAACCATCGCGTTTACAGACACTAAGCCACGAAGGCCTCAAGTTACTATTTTGTTATATAATTTGGCATTTAAGTGGAGAACTAACAATATATGAAAAATTAGTACAATCCATTTATTACAATATACTCGTATATATAACGCGCACATTAATGTAACAGCGAAACTGGCAAAAACTCCAGTACACAAAATAGGCTTTAATATATTATATTACAGTATACTTATTTACATATATCATATTAATACAGGGAAGTCCAATGAATACATATACAATAGTAATTTTGTTAGTTACGTAAAAAAATTAGGAATATTCTTTCATTAGGTATGTACTATGTAAAGTTTTGAAATTTAGACATTTGTAGCTTTTGCACCAATAAACCTTACATTTAATTTACATTGTATTTTTAAATATATTTGATTCAAACTTATGTATATAGTATGTGTAGTGATAAAATTCATAATAACATTAAGTTAATATTTAAAAAAGGTTTAAATTTTTTACGATTAGTCATGTATAAATTGAAACATTAAATCGCCAACTAAATTGTTTTGTGCTGATGTATCTATTAATATGTATTTATTTTTGCGCGGAACCCTCGGTGGGCGAGCCCAACTCGTCCGGTATCAGTTTTTAGTCACCAAAAAAAAAAAACATTTTAAAAAATGGTGCTCGGCAAAATTACTATAAATCATTGTTTTATTGAATTGGCTAACACTTAATTTTTCATACAAATATTAGATGTTATTTTTGAAACGATATTATTATTGGAAAAGCAGGTTAGTAATTTAATAATTATAGAGTTCAAGTTTTTGTGTAAAATTATTTAAAACACTGGGCTCTTAGACCAATTAGTCTAATATATTTTATATTTATGTACGTGACAGTATTTCGAAAAAATATACAGTAATTTATAAAGATATCGTATAATGATCAAAATATTAAAAAAATGTGAATTTTAATAAAGACGAAACTTTTTGCTAACAATAACAAAAAAAGTTACTTTTTGACTAACAGCCTGATGATTTAACTATATGTATGTACAAAAAAATATAATAATTGATATAAATTGTACATTTTTTGTAAATTCATTAAGTCTAGATAAATAAAATGTGAATTATTTAATGATAAAAAAAACAATAATAACATGAGAGAAACATTACAACAAATTGTGAGTATTCGTATCATTAAATAACGTTGCGTAATTAAAATTATTAGTATACACGAGAATAAAATTAAATATTTATTTAACTTTATTTTCCATTAATTTATTCGTAATAAGTTACAGTCAATCAAAATAGAAATTATCTCTAGACTGAGATCCAAAAACCCATTTGTCATGGTACTTGTGTAATATACGTTATGAGAGAAGTATGGAATTTTAAATTAACCAAATACTCCATTGATCTATAGACTTAACATATAAAACAACATTGCAATCTCAATAGACAAGCTATAAACCTTATCAATTACGATACAGCACCTTACAAAAATAGAATTTACATTACAATATGTTATATGCGAACTTTTATTGTACTTTTAATTTTATTATTATGAATGAAAATAGATTTTATTTCTTTTATGCTTTGAATTTAGTTTAAATATAAATGTTATATTAAGCAAATAAAATAACAATTGAATTATTGTGTTGTCAATATATATTTTTTTCATTATTCCAAAAATTATTCTCAATAAATACACGATACGTACGACACGTAAGATACCTTACGAATAAATTTAAAAAGAATCTTATAAAATTACCTAAAATCAAAGCATAATATGGTACGACAAGATAAATAATACCTAGAGTGATAAAGTAGACCATAATATGTTTTAAACAGAATAAAAATGGCATTTGGAAAGAACCTGAAGTACAAATATAGCCACATAGTGGTTAATTTAGTGGCAATGAAACGGAGCCAACAAAAATTCAATAAAATTGCATTTTAGTGCAAAGTTTACGGGAAAACAAGAGAGATTTTTGTTAAGGCGACTTTTTTAACATAATAAAAAATCAATTCCGAATAATTTTCCTTTGTATAACATAGATATTTCTGACAGGTACACGTTCATATACCATTACCATTTAAATGTCACACTGCATAAATTCTTAATATGAATAATTTCACCAATATACACATATACATAATTTACTAAAAAAATATGACGAAATATACAATTCATTGATATGTAACATTATTTACAATACAATAGAAAAATGCAAATAAATAATATTAAACTCTAAACAAGCGTACTATAAAATATGAGACGTTATATAAATATTATATTTTCTATTTCAATTAAAAAAAAAGTATATATATATATATGAAAATTTATTCCGTCATCACGTAAAAACCTGAACCAATCACAAGTAGAAGTATATAATACATATTCTATTCAAGTATCGACATTCACAGCCCACCAATGCTTCGATAAACAATAGTATAGCGGATTAAAAGATGTCTTGTCTACGCAATTGTGCGTTTTTACGTTGAAAGTCAACAAAACTATAGATAATACCACCATAAAGTAAGAAAAACGAAATGGAATGATTCGATTATTCTATTGACTGTGAATTTTAAAATGTAATCTGGCGGCAGTAATAGTAGTAAAAGATAACATGGAATGTAGAACACCCTAGTTTTCTACTTCCTTCACCATGTACGGATTTGCACTGTATTCTATACGGCATATCGACTTAACCTTTTTTGTTTGTGAATGCTTTCAGAAAGCTATTTCAATTAGGCGTGTTACGTACACTTACATACATTTCACAGTACTTACTTTAAAATTTATTTATTGTGCATATAACTATATATATATATTGAAAATTTGTATATTATACGTTTAGAGACATTTATTTTCTCAAAAGATTTACATTTAAATCACTTACAGAGAAAGTTACAAAATATTAAGTAGTAAATTTATATGGAATGGGCGAGTAATGTTAAAAAAGTTACAATAATCTAATAATAGTCTCTGATAGTACAAAGTATATTTTATTCAATTAATTCAAACTAATTTAATTGCGTTAAAATTGATAATAATTACTTTCCATAACGAAAAAACGCACAATTGCATTGTAGATACTTTCGAAATTACAATAGAATAGTCGAAAACAGTGGATTAATAAATGACACTGGAACACAGTAGAAAACGAATAAATTTCGGTAATTGTAAGAAATGTCCAAACCGTCACGACTTAGTACTTTAAGCGAGGAAAATGTTTTAATTGAACGTGGTCCAGCCCTTCGGAACGGTGGAGGTTTCTGGTGCGCTGGAGCTGGCTGTGAAATCAGACAGACCGAATTGGCTAAAATCTAGGCCGTACTCGTGCAACAGCGCACTGTCCGTGGACGTTTTTATCTGCTCCTTGTCTTTCTTATCGCGACATTTCAAAGGATCGAACGCTTCGAGGTCGGTCGGCGAATCGTCCAGCTGAATGAGATCAGAATCGGAAGACTGAAAAAAAGGATATCTATTATATTATCGTATTTTTTTTACTTCTTCCTAATAATGCAACTTTCTCATAGTAACCGTGTCAGCGCGCCGTTTATTGCTTTTGAAATTAAATGCAACGATTCTATACATGTTTAGCAAATAGTACAATACCATAGTATAATTAGGAATAGAAGAACAAACGTTGAAGCTATAAATGATTTAAAACTTACCACAACTTATAAAACAGCAGAAGGCGTTTAAGGGAAAAAAGAAAATCTCAAAAGTAAAGACTCTCTCCATTTCTTATTTCTCGAGTAAAATATGTCAACAGTGTCTGAAAAAAAACGGTTAAGTGCGAAAAATTTTCGCACTATTAGTGTTCCGTATAGCCATGGTGCATTTAGCAACTTTACTTAAATGTCTGGAACCATAAGTTAACGATATAGGTATTATAATTCCTTTTATGGTTTACATTTTACTACACATTATTTAAAAAATACGTTAATTTAAATTAATATTGCGCCATTTTAACCACTTTGTACTTAATTAAGCTCGTTTTATATGTAGCAGTTAGGCCTCTGTTAGGAAATGTCAAAAGCACATCTTAACCTATAAATTTAATTAATGTGAAAGCTTTCTTCAATCTTCAAATGTATTTTTGAATGCCCCGATGCTCCCTAACAAAAGTAGTGTTCCTAGTTGTATTTAAAAAAATATTGGATGTTAGAAAGATTATAACATTAAATGAAAGATTCACAAACTATCACAATGTTGAAAATATAGATGAATTTAATGAACAAACATAACATGAACAAAAAACAAAATCACAAAATCAAGAACAAACTGGGTGAAATTCTAGTTAATCAGTCTGGCCTAATATTCAATGTTTTGAATTAAGATCGTAAACTTCAACATTTTTTTGGGAATGTCAATAAAACGTAACTTTGTCATTTAAAGTATTAGTATTTAATATATTTTAAATAATATCCAATGAAATAAAAAAAATGCGATGCATTCGACGGCACTTGTTGAGAAATGTTGCAAAATTAGGAATTCTGTTTCAATTTGTGGATAAAAGAAAAAAAAAGATTAATATGTTATTCTCATATTAAAATTTTATTGAAATATAAATGAAATACAAATAAAAATTTAACATTATTAATTATTAATAATAATTAAACTATAAATAATATATTTAAGCGAGAGTATATATTTGACTCAAAGTCTATTTATTAGTATGCGTATATTATGCGATAGAATAACAGGCTTTACGGCCAACGCGAGCTTAGCTTCGTGGCCAGTAGTAATTATATGTAAATACTAAGATTAATATTGGAGGGCGGTTAATGTCAAAATTCGTTCGTTCATAACCTTTACCTTTGTCCTATTCGGCGTTTGAACTTGACTTTTAGACTGGTCGTTCACAGGATATAGCACCAGACCGTAGAAAGTCAAGCTGTACTTTTACCATAATTACTTTTCGCAATCTTTTTGTTCGTATATGTAAGTACTTTCAAATACTTTTTATATCAATAGTGTTTATTATTATTATTACATTTTAATTTAACAGAAAAGAAATACAAATAATTTAAATTTAAATTTAACATATCATGCATAATATAAAAAAGTCAAATTAAATTTAAGCTTTCTTTTAAAGTTCACATATTAGCTATCATGCTTAATGCCGTCTAGCATTAGGCATCCTGTGGACGACCTGTCTAACATTAACTATTACACTAAGTGCGTACATGCATTAAGAAACAAGAAAAAAATGTGCAAAAATAAAACGAATATGTACAAATATCACATTCACAATGATTTTTTTAGATATATTCTCACTAGCTTCGTTTGGAACAACTTTATAAGTAATGTAGGATTCAATCGTACTGCAAAAATATATAACTGAGTGAGAGCTTCTAATTTATCACAGACGTCAAAAGTTATCGTTTCATCCATAGAAATTATATCACTTGTTAAAACAATAGTTATTTTTTTTTAGAAATATTAGAATTTTCTAAAGTTATTTAAAGTAAGTTCAGCGACATGCAATTTAAAATAATAGGCTTAATCTCGCACTAGCTCGAGTCTTACGGCACTTATCTTTTAAAACCTATATAAATAATGTCGAGCACCTGCTAGTCGCCTCTAAAATATACTAAAATTTTAGTCGTGTCTTTGCCATCTAAATTTTCTGTAGAATTTTAATACAATAATAATCTATTAAAAACGCTAGTCGACTTCAATATTATATAATCTTCTAACATTAAAATATATATTTTAATATTAAATTACCGTTATTATGAAATATCATTAATTGATAATAAAAAAGGTAATCCGTAGGTAAATTTTAAATTTCAAGACAATAAATATCCGAAAAGTCAATAAGTCTCAAATTGTACGATGATATTATTATTATTTATATTATATCAACTAAAAGGTTTTTTATAAACAAGTTGTTATGAAAGCCTCTGGTAATTCCTAGATTTTATTTTTCCTACATATATATTAGTATTTTAATTTAATACATTTAATTTATATTCCAAATGAACATACTACATTATGTTCCATATGTTTAAAGCAATTATCTACCCCAAAAACTTTTTTTGCAGATTTATTGAAATAGAGAAATTGAGCAATATTTCATTCAACTATTAATAATAAAATTGTCTTTATACTTTTAAATTATACCTAAGCGGACACAATACTGTCTGCTTCAGATTTTTATAGTTATAAAAATGTATAAAAATATAAAATCTATGTATCACATGTAATAATTAAAGTAATACAAATACACCCCTGCATAAATAACTTTTCATTTATAATGCCGTGTTAACCGTCTAGTAAAAAATAGAAATAGATAGAAATATAAATTTAAGCGTTTTCTCCCAAATAATAATCAACAACATAATGTAAAATCGTAATAATTTATATTAATAATTAATTTACTAATATACAATTTAGAATGCAGTACGATTTATATTAAAACATTATTTAATAATAAAGTAAGTGAGAATACAATAACATGTAACAGATCATTTCATACATTCCAATAAAAATAAAGCGAGGCATGTATATAGGAGCTATAACGTTATAGTAGAAGGCATTCACTTGGAAAATATTTAAGTTACATAAATTACCTTTTTTTAGAGTAAAAGTCACAGGTTTCCATCCTACTAATATAATAATGTGAAAGTTTGAAAGGTTGGATGTTTGTACCACTTTCACGCAAAAGCCACTAAACAGATTTAGATGAAACTTTACAGTAATATTGCTTATACATCAGAATAACACAGGCTACAATTTATGCAAAGATTTTGTATAATTCGTTTATAATACATCAATAAGTTTAACCGGGCGTAGTTAGTTAGCTAGTTTTTGTATATATATACATAAATGTTTATATATACTAGTGGACCCGAACGCGGCTACGCCCGCTTGAACTACTCGAATATTTATTAAATAAAAAAAGTATCCTATGTTCATCCCAAAACCCTCAAGTATCTCTATA